>JAXIVJ010006613.1:0-65772 GCA_036785665.1 Chirona hameri
GTTGAAGGGGCTTGGCTTTACGGGACTCATTAAACGCATAATATTATTTCTGAAGTTCATATGGCTGTCGGGAAGGTGGTATTCTGATGGCAATTCATTCCAGGTTTTTGTGGTGCTGGTTATAAATGAGGGGAGTAGGCGGCGGTACGTGAGATGGGTTGTGTGATCAAATGATCGTTTGTATTGCGTAGCGGCCTACATGCGACAGTTTCTCTGGCATTTGAGACTATGGCTTTGATGAATTCGGAATTGTAGGGTCATATACTAACTTGTGGAAAAGCAGGAGCCGATGCGTTCGGCGTCGGTCGGCCACACTACTCCACCCCAGCTTCTTCCAAAGACCAACGACTGGTGTGCGGCGGAACGTGCCGGTGATAAGCCTGGCAGCCCGGTTTTGAGCTTTTTCTAATCGTTTGCTGTCAAACTTGGTCAAGTTTCCGTCATATACAGCGCTGCAATATTCGAGGTGGGGCTGTACGTATATGGTTTATATTTGAAGCAACACGTTTCTCGGGATGTACGGCGCGATTTGATAAAGTGGGCTCAGCGCTCGGTTGAATTTCAGCAGTGTTTCATTCACGTGATGCTTGAATTTTAGATCGGACGAAAATGTTAGGCCTAGGTGCTTGTGTTCATTGGTAGGGCAAATCAGCTGGCCTCCGAAGGTAAGTGTGGGAGCTCTAGCGTTCCTTCGGTTCGAGATCTGCTGTGCTGTTTTATTTGCATTAAATGTTATCACCCACTTGCTACCATAGTTGTGTATAGCATTCAGGTCGTCCTGTAATTCAAGCTCTTTGGCACGTTAGTTACCAGGCAGTGGAGGGAGCTGTCGTCAGCAAAGTGCAGCATGTGATTTGACGTGATGTTACTGAGCCCGTTCAGGTACACAATGGCAAGCAATGAGCCCAGAACCGAGCCCTGTGGTACTCCGGCCTTCAGGGTTAATGGAAGATACTGTTCAATGCCAACTTGTACTAGCTGGCTTCGACCGTCAAGATAAGATCTTAACCAACAGAGCACTTGGCCCCTGATTCCAAACTCAGATTCTGACAGGCCCCCTGTTAACTTCCAAACCAAGCAACTTAGAGCAATGCGGTAAGAACCAGCATGTTGTCTGTAATGAGAGGAATCTAACAGTATGCGATGTTTAGGTTTCAGGTCAATGGGTGATTTTCCAGGTCAAATGAATGACCTCAGATTGACCACGTCCAGAACAGCGATTTTGCACTTCAGAAAACCTCAAAATTAGAAGTTAATAAATGTAAATAAAAAGGCATGTTCCTAGAACAGTTTTGGCTCAGAAATACAGAAAAGGTAATTATTTGTTCGTATCTTGTCAAAACAAGCAAAAACAAGTTATTTTAAAAATGACGTCATCAGTTTCTTACACTTAGGGAGCCATCACTCAGTCAAAAATGAAGATATTGCTTTGAAATTTGGTATGGGTATTGTCCATACTCTGTTCTCTCACATATATACCGGTTTTTCTAACATCTTTGAAAATTTTGATTTTGTAGGGATTTTCCCCAAAAAAAGTTTTATTTTTATTTTAGGGGTCAATTTTTTTTTTTGCAAATCCGAGATTGCCATTTTAAAGAGAATGCCATTTTGTATTTTTGGTGAATTGCGTTTGCAATTTCCATTAAAACTCTGTTTTCTACCATTTTTCAAATATTTATATTTTGTCCACCAACATAACGTCATCAAAACATGATTATCTCCCAAACTACTTGCCAATTTCAATTAAATTTTTACAGAATACGTATAATTGTTGTAAACTCAGCTACCAAAAATTTCAGCAAGATGCGCCGCACGTGTAAAAATCTATTTAAAAAAACCTCAAGGGGGCTGTCAGCCCCCCCCCCCCCCCCTCCTCCCGTAGGGCGAGAGTTAACATGCGCAGTGGAGGAGGGGGCACCTTTGTGCCCCCCCCCCCACCCACATGTTTTTCATGAATATCTCACAAACGAAGCGACACAGAGTGGTGTTTTTTGCGCGACATTTACGCCAACTCAATAGCGGATCGTTTGACGTAAATACAATCCAAATCGGTCGATAAATGTTTGAGTTATACGGATTTGCATTCCAAGATGGCGGTCAGAATCGAGGTCGGCAAAGCGATATCTTCGGAACCAACAGTCGGATCGGGATGATTAAAACGCCATTCGGTAGACAATGTCAATGTTCATCCCCAGAAACAACTTTAGACACATTTATGGTGACCTGTGACGTCACAGAGGTTAAATTCCCAAAACTGTGACATTTTGCTAGATTTGACCTTCGTGACCTCGTTTGACCTTGAACATATTGACCGAAGGTCACGAAAACTTTTGAAAATGTAGATCATCATAGCACCTACCTATCCTGTAAGTGTGATCGTTCTAGGTTTCATACTGTCGGAAATATTAGGGGGGGGTGGCACTAAAGTGCCCCCCCCCCCCCCTCCACTGCGTGTTAGTGGCATACCCCTCTCCACTGCACGTGTTAATGTTGCGCGAATATTACCTAACTACCAACACTTCATATGTCAAAGTTTCCCAAGCGTCGCATCCAGCGTTCATTGAAAATCCCAGCAGTATAAGGTGTCCGTGACCGTCGCGTGCACCTCCGTTCTGGCCAGTGCCGGTGGATGGGTGGCAGCCCACGTCTCCAGTGCCCGTCTGTGACCGGTGAACGCCCGGGTGACGCCCAGATAACGGCCGGCTGACTCCAATTTAACGCTCCGATTTGATGCTCCGTGTGTCTGTGTGGGGTTCCGCACCAGATTCAGAAGACCGGACGCGTGTTCGTGTTTCCGGTGGGGTTGGTGACTCCGTGTGTCTGTGTGGGGTTCCGCACCAGGTTCAGAAGACCAGACAAGTGTCCGTGTTCCCGATGGGGCTGGCTGCGAATCATAGCGGAATCACTCTTCAACTTGATGAGAGGCATGCCAGAGCGCATGTGGGTGTGTATACAAGTCTGCGGAGGATATGTTTGGAAACTAGATCATGAATCACCCCTAGCTATTTTGCTTTTTATTTGACGACAAACAATCGCTCATCAATTTTGGGACACCTTGTATTGTAATAAAACCATGCAATGGAAGGAAGACCGTGCTGATAAACGTACATTCTAACGCATTCCGACGGAAAACATCTTCACAGAAAGTCATTGACAACATTTCCCATCATGTCTCAGTGTACATTAAAGTACATCCACTACAATCATGTCCGACGTGAATTATTAACATTACAAGAGCATGAACGATCACGTTACGTTGCAATCATTCTGAGTGGCGAGAGTTCAACGGTTGCCCCAGACGACTGCTGCTTTGTTCGGCATCTGGGCTTGGATTCGCTGGAAGACGCGCTGTGTTCAGAATTGGTGTGAGGCGCGGTCGACGGAGTGTTGCATCAGTATCTGTGGCGCAGAAAATCGGTCATCATCACACTGATGTGCTACTACATGGTTTCATAATCGTCTTTTTGGTGTCATAGGGAAACACTGATGATCTATATTACTATTTGATAAGCGTCTGTCTATCTGTCTGTCTGTCCATCCGGCACTGCTCAGTTTATTCAGTTTAAAAGTCCCAGTTAATTCACGTGCTGAATTGGTGCGGATACCTCCATCCCGGAGATGCCAGCTAGCTATGCCGACGCACCGGAGTTGGTGGGGCGGTGATTCCTTGACGGGTAATAGGTAATTATGTCCTATGCAGTTCCAGTTCCAGTCCAGTTAATTCACCCGCGAGTCACTGGGGGGGGGGGCTTTTTTAGCCCCCCCCCCTTAAGAATATTAGGAATATCTCAATCACAAATGCAGATATCGACGCTAAACTTTCAATACCTTTCCGGGCATCATTTGTACACCTTTTGAGAGAGAAAAAGAAAAATTTCGTCAGAAATCGAGATATAGTGAATTTAGTGACGTCACTAAACACAATTTTGACACCAAAATCAGCTAAACTTTGCCAGGCCGTACAAATGCCGTATTTGAAGCAAAATGCAATCTAAAAACGCTTAAAGGTATAAAATTGCAAGGGCTACAAACCAGCTATCTCGAAATTGCAAAAATATTGTTTTTTGATCCCCCAAAAAACTTTTTTTTTGCTGAAAAAATGCTCACAAAATCAATTTTTCAAAGATATTGAAAAAACGGAATATATGTCAGATAACGACATATGGACCATACCAAATTTAAAAATGATATCATCTTTTTTGACTCGTGGCATATAAAGTATGGGTAAATCATGACGTCATATTTTGAAATTGCGTTTTTGGCTTTTATTGATCGGATACAGACAAATAAATGCCAGCACTGTTTTTTTAAGATAAAACTGATATAGAAACGTCCTTTTTTAATTTCGATTTATCAATTTCAAATTTTTAACTTCAGTGACCTGAACTTGACCTGAACTTGACACTAACTTCACGTAAATGAAGTCAGGTGGTAAAATGACTACCACTATCGAATTCTACGCATAAAAGCATCAATAAAACATGTGCTGCATGACTTTCGTAGATATTTTGTGTGTAGTGACCTTTTGTGACCAGACCTTGACCTTGAACTTTTCCAACAACCTCACTTTAGCTCATGTGGGATATGTATCATACCTTTGACAGAACTTTGGGTGATTATAGGCGTAATCGAAGGCCATGGATGGCAAGTATTGTCCATAAACTCAAATACCTCGATTTTGACGTTTGACTTAACCGTGACCTGACATGTGACCTTAATTTGAATTTTGTAAGTTTGCGTTAGGTTTATATCATTAAGCGCTTTCGAATGCCGCCTTGTGCGTCTCGCTGCAATCATTAGTTCTCAAGATACCAGGGGGGCTACCCCCCCCCCCCCCCAGTGAGTCGTGTTACAGAATATACCCCAGTGACTGCCGGGTTAACGTGCTGAATTGGCGCGGATACCTCCATCCCGGAGATGCCAGCTAATCGTCCAGCGGAGCGGACGGGCTAGCACTAGTAAGACACTACTTGGAATGATAAATAACAGAGAAAACAGAGAACAATCGTAGAAAACAGAGTTTCAAAGCAAATTGCAAACACAAATCACCAGAGATACAAAATGACATTTTCTTTAAAATGGCAATCTCGGATTTTCATAATTTTGGGTTTTTGACCCCTAAATTTTTTTAAATGTTTTTTTTAAATCCCCACAAAATCAAAATTTTCAAAGATATTAAAAAAACGGAATATATGTGAGAGAACTGAGTATGGACAATACCCATACCAAATTTCAAAGTCATGTCTTCATTTTTGGACTGAGTGATGGCTCCCTAAGTGTAAGAAACTGATGACGTCATTTTTACAAATATTTTGTTTTGACTTTTTGACAAGATACGAAGAAATAATTACCTTTTCTGAATCTCTGAGCTAATACTGGTCTAGGAACATGCCTTTTTTACATTTATCAATTTCTAATTTTGAGGTTTTCTGAAGAGCAAAATGGCTGTTCTGGACGTGGTAAATCCGAGGTCATTCACTTGACCTGGAAGGTCACCCGTTAACCTGAAACCTAAAAATCGCATATTGTTAGATTCTTCTCATGACAGGCAACATGCTGGTTCTTACTGCATTGCTCTGAGTTGCTTGGTTTGGAAGTTAACAGGGGGCCTGTCAGCCCCCCCCCGTAGGGCGAAGGTGAAAAAAGCTCCCGTAGGGCGAGGGTTAAATCGGAAAATAGCGGTCAAATTAAAGTGTGCAAGACAATCCTATAACCAGAGAATGCTGGTGTCATTTCTATAACATTGTAAAAACGAATCATGGCGTGGAAGGAACCCATCAAAAGAGGGAAGAAGCCTTCGCTCGATGAATGAAATGAATGAGAGAAGACGGACGACTGTAGGCACTACCTTAGCTGGATCCGTAGCAGGGACTCTACCACATCTTTGGAATGGGGGGGGGGGGGGCAGGATCCAGGAAAGCCAGGTGGTGCCCGTCAGCAAAAAGTTGTTGAGTGGGAGAGGTATGGCATGAGCGAAAAGTTTTGAGCTGGGTGGCGTCAGCGAAAAGTTGTTGAGCGGAGGGTGGCGTCAGCGAAAAGTTGTCGAGGAGGGTGGAAGGACATCAACGAAAAGTTGTTGAACGGGGTGATAAAACTAACTAGTACAACTGAACATTGATTTCCAGCAATCTTGGTGGTAACAAATGGGGGATAATCTCCCCCTGGCTCGAAAATGGGGGGGGGGGGTACGCGTCCCTTTCCCCCGTGGTGGAGCCCCTGGTCCATAGCAAATAGTATACTGGCTGTAACGTCCTCCGTAGTTGCAGCTTTTATTTGGCTTCCTTTCAACAACCATTATGTACATTTCATTTCATTGACTATTCAACTATTCTGATGATATAATCATTACGATAATACGATAATAATTGATCGTGTAAGTGCCTTTCACGAGTGCAAAACACTTAGGAGCACTAGTACGGGCCTACAGGTGGCAATTCTGGCAGAGTCATTACATACTAACATGGCTGAAAGCCGGCATGACTGCAGTCATCCACCCCATGGGGAGGATGGTCGCTCGTCCATGCACTGCTGCATTCATGGTTAAAAGCTAATGCTGACCTAAGGCCCCCCGATCGGAATATCGAGATATACTGGTACATGATGCATTCATGTTGATGTGGAGAGTACTCCGGCACTAATTGCCTCTAATGCAGTCTTCTGAAGTCACAATGTTTGTGCAGTAATAAGCAGCTGACGGCTCTAATCTACATTCGGCAACCCAGTACCGGACCAGACCAGAGGCCTCTTGCACCAAAATTAACCACATGGCGAAAACGAGGAAAAAGAAGAAGATTATCTTGCAACAGCTGGCTACAAAAAAAAATCACCACCCTGAAAATCTACCCCGAAATTCTACCCCAGCGCAGCCCAATTTTACCCACCTTTATTTGCATCCTCTTGCACCAAACTCCGAAAGTAGATCAGGCGGAAGGTTTTGTGTGCGGCACAGATGCCGCATATGGGTAAATTCCATCGAAAAAATAACCAGCAAAATGTTGGTTAAAATATTTTTCACAATGATGGTCATATTTTTCACAATGATGGAGCTGTCGGCTGTATGCTTTTTTGTGACAAACAACTATACATAGTTGATAAACACCGTTATTTACATTTTAGACACTATAAACTTCGATAAAACGCCTATGAACTTTGATTACAAAACTGGTACACGTTACGGAGATAGTGATGACACCCCCCTGGTCTCAGAACCGGAGGTTCGCGGCGGTTGTTTAGTATCACGTTATCATGGAAACGGTAATCAAAGCAAAGGGCCCTCCGTGTACCTAATACATAGAACTGTATGTATCATGTTCGCGACTTGTTTCTGAACGGATTGTCTATGTATTTTATCCAGTGTTCCATTTTACCCTGTGTTTTACTATATATCTTGTATTGACTCTTGGTCATAAGAGCCATCACATGGAGACCATTCGAAATAAATGATGAAATGATGAATGATGAACTTCTTGCTTGTTTTGCTTTAGTTTGAATCAGACTTGAATCATGCTAATATCTAGAGCAAAAAAGTATAATATTATTAAATTTCATGCTTAAAGCTGAACCAAAACAAATTCACTGACTAAAACAACAGCTGACTGAAATAAATGTATCCTTTAAGTTCAACTGAATCTTAAGCAAATTTGCATTTAGAAGTCTAAGTAATGAACATATGAATACGCATTATGGATTATTCAATTTCAGTTACAGATTCTTTTTTTTGTAATAGTTCTTAGAACTTATCTGAGTATAATTTGTTTGATTAAAGGCAAAGGGAATAGGTCACCTTGAAAGTTGTCTTGAAATTCAACCATACGGTGCATCTTGATTCTTGAGCTCAGAACTACGAATATGACTTTGGTTTGGACAACTGATGGGTATATGTGGAGAAAGAAGTACGTTTCTCTTTGTATTTCACGAGCAATCGTACGATGACAACTGGCGTTCTGGCTCCGCCCCGCTCCGCCTGACGCCAAGTACAGTCTCTGACAAGCGGCCACCGCGTCGCCCGGGCGGCTAAGCCTGGCGTCGTGATCAGATACTACGTGCCAGAGAGTGTCCTAGCTCCTACCTACGGCGCCCGCCCGGCGGAGGTAGGGACCTACTACCGAAGATGTTTCGGGGAAGTGAAACTTTGTCTTCTAAAAGGGGCACACTAATCCTGTGTCGAAATTATTTAAAGAGAAATAATGACCTTTTGATTTTGTTAGCAACAATTTCTTAGGGTACCGTTATGGTTTTAAAAATATTTTATTTAAATTTAAGAATTAAATAAAATTATTCCCAAATTCAAAGTTGTAAGTTTGGAAAAAAATACAAAACAAGTACCTTGTGTACTTCATGAAGGTCATTGACAAATTCGTCCTTCCCTACCATTGTTTACATCGAGTGCGGCATTTTTGGAGGCTCTGTGACGTTTCCGATCAAACTGATCCGTGAAGCAATCCGTGAAGCATCCGTGATGCATGACTGACTATCAGTATAAGTCATGAATAATAACAACATGCAAACTATACCAACTCGAATGAAATAAGGGCGGAACGATTTGAACCCCAGGCAAGCAAGTATTCGCAAAGCACTCGGCACTGCGCCACAATAGCAAAAGGCGAGGGGAATGCATATTGGATACAATCTTATTACGTCATAAGTTTCTGAAGTGACAACTACTATGAAATACAGTGATAAAATACCTTTAATAACGGTTAACAAGAAAATTCAAACTGATTTTTTTTTAATAAGTCTTGAATTAGCTTTCAACTCAAAATCAGATATATTTTGCAATGCTACACAAGAATGACACCAGTGACGTCATTAACGAACTTGCTACGGGACTTGGGTATACTAAACGGGAATATGGGATGGTAGCCTTTGACGATACCCGCTTATCAGCATGTAATCAGGAACAACTCGCCACAAATGGTTAAGTGCGCTGAGAAGCATGACAATGACTTTGTAAACAAATCGCCGACGCTAAATAGGTCGCCGTCGATGTGCATCGATGAGCTTCCGATTTAATTGCCAGTTTTGTGTTATTGTTTGTTAGTTTTTTTGGGAAAAATTCTTATTTTTCATGATAATATAAAGCATAGTGCATAGTATATACAGCCACAGACAAATTATACAAAACTCCTAATGTTGAAAACAAATGAATCGATTTTTTTAAAATTGAGGGTCGCAACCACTGACTATGCCGCCGTTGATGTGCATCGATGAGCTTCCGATTGTATTGCCACTTTTTCCAATCGCTGTTAGTTTTAGAAGATCGACGGGCATGTAATCATAACAAGCAGAACGCACAATATATTTTACACTCCATTGCGTAAAAAAGCAATACGGGAAAAGCCCGCAGTTTGATGAGGACCAAAAGTACTTGCATGTACCGGTCGTTAAAAGTGTGGAACGCTTATCAACTATAACTTGAAATATCTTTCGGTAGGAAAGTTTTCATGCAAAATGTGATGAATTTACAATATATTTTGGTCTCGTCTGGCGATTTCAAGTGCTAACTCCATTTTTGTGGGAAAAGGTCATTATTTCCCTTTAACGTAGAGAGCTAATTTTTCACACAACCCATTTTTCGATACGCTCTACAAATCTGCTATCTCACTTCAAAACCCCATGCTAAAGGGGAACTATTCCGTTTAAAAGTAAATGCGCTATACTGTATCCATTTTAGCAATATTCCAAAATCGCGTTGAGGGTACTGTATTTTGATACGTAGCGATATGAGTCAGTGGCGGATCCAGGGGGCTGAAGCCCCCTGACTTAGAAAACGGCGCCATTTTTGTATAGGATTTGCCGGCGCCGAAGGCTCCGTAGCGTTTTCGGGAGGCCACCAGGGCGCCCTTGCGTCTACCAACAGCATCGTAGCACTCTTGGAAGGCACCCTGGCACCCTCAGAAGACATCTTGCCGCCCTCACAACGCATTATGCCGCCCTCGGTAGGTACATCGCCGCCCTCGGAAGGCATTATGCCGCCCTCGGAAGGCACCATGCCGCCCCCGTCACCGAGGAAATATACCGCCCTCAGGCCTGAAGCCCCCTGCCTTAGAAAATCCTGGATCCGCCCCTGATATGAGTGCTCGACGGGCGACAGCAAGAATAACCACTACGTATTTTTACCCAGGTGACGAATTCGTTCGGTGCAAGAGAAAGTAGCCACCTGGGTAAATTTGCAAGCGGGGTAGAATTGTGTTTTCGCCAGGTGGTTATTTTTGGTGCGAGAGGCCTCTGATCAGGTTAACTCGGAAGTGGTAGACAACACAGTTATTGCTGCCATATGGACGGCAATGGATACAGGTCCTACGGCTGCAGCTACAGCCTTTCCAGCGGCAGCTACAGCCCTTCCAGCGGCAGCCGGAAGGGCTGTAGCAAGGACCGATAGGCTCTCACCTGCGTCCGGCCCGGTAGTACGGGGAATACCCGCCGTTGTAGTTGCTTCCGCTGTAGTAGACATTGCTGTCATATGGACTGTAGGACGGAATGTAGCCGCTGCTGCCGGCCGAGGTACTGGAGCTTCCACTACCGTAGTAGGAACCGGAGCCACTGCCGTACGGGTAGTAGCTTCCCCCGTAGTTGGATCCATAGCCACTACCATACGGGTAGGAGCTTCCCCCGTTGTAGGATCCGTAGCTGCCGCTGGAAGGGCTGTAGCTGCCGCCGTAGGACCTGTATCCGTTGCCGTTGCTTTGGTAGCCGGTGTAGTAGGGGCTGTAGGCGCCGTAGGAGCTTCCCAGCAGACCAGAGCCGGTGGGCGCGTAGTGGGTTCCGTCCCGGCTCAGCGCCAGAGCCGACCCCACGCACAGAAACAGAACCTGAACACACAGAACAGAACCTTAACCAGGGGCCCGGGAACAGGGGGGGGGGGCAGAGGGGACGCTTGCCCCCCCCCCCCCCCAACTGCGGGACCGGACGGGATAGTGCATCCCCCCCCCAACTTTGGCGTGGCTGATCTTAACGTTCCGTTAAAAGAGCTTATTTTTCATATAAAACATCGAAAGTGTGAGTTGGTTTTGCAAAATTATGCATACATCACACTTTTACTCATGTTTACCTTATTTTGTCCCTTTCAACGAGGTTCTGTATATGAAGCCTGATGCGAAAAACCAGGGGTGTCGCCACTAGCCAGGGGCGTGGCTTGTCAAAATTGGGTTTTGCCCCCCCCCCCCCACTTTGAAATCATTATCGGGCCTCTGACCTTAACGCACACAATCAGGACTTGAACACCTAGAAACAGAACCTGAACATACAGAAACAGAACCTGAACATACAGAAACAGAACCTGGACACACGGAAACAGAACCTGAACACAAGAAACAAAACCTGAGACATAGAAACAGAACCTGAACATACAGAAACAGAACCTGAACATACAGAAACAGAACCTGGACACACGGAAACAGAACCTGAACACAAGAAACAAAACCTGAGACATAGAAACAGAACCTGAACATACAGAAACAGAACCTGGACACACGGAAACAAAACCTGAACACAAGAAACAAAACCTGAGACATAGAAACAGAACCTGAACATACAGAAACAGAACCTGAACATACATAAACAGAACCTGAACACAAGAAACAAAACCTGAACACAAGAAACAAAACCTGAGACATAGAAACAGAACCTGAACACAAGAAACAAAACCTGAACACAAGAAACAAAACCTGAGACATAGAAACAGAACCTGAACACAAGAAACAAAACCTGAACATACAGAAACAGAACCTGAACATACAGAAACAGAACCTGAACACAAGAAACAAAACCTGAGACATAGAAACAGAACCTGAACACACGGAAACAGAACCTGAACACACACTCAGCCTGAACATAGAGAACTGCACACCACACCGAGCATCGTGCAGGTTATAATCTGAGCTGTACAGAGGCTATTAACCCACAATGGGGCCCACCGAATAACCCTCATCAATATGTTTAAGTAGACGTGATCCGCGCGGTCAAACCTCCTCTCCCAAGGAGTGCAACATTCAGCAGCTTAGCATTCAGCATTATGGGGTCATGACCACACCTGGGCTCGAACACGAGTCCATCGCGTGGTACGCAAGTTCCTTATCCACAGGGCGATCAGAGCCTGAAAGCCTGAACCTGAACATGGCCATCACGCCCAGCACAACTGCGGTCTGGCGGTCAGCATTTTCAACAGCAAAAACTTACAACAAGCAGAGCGTGAGACACTTGACTCAAACAATACATGTCATAGTTGAATAATGGAATGGTAAGTCAGTAAAAGTTTGCAATTACGACAGCACTTTTCAAAACAATGCATCGAAGGATAAATATTTGGAACACACACATACCTATTCATTGCAAATGACCTCACTTAAAGCAAACCCTTACCGTCAGTTGCTGCATTTTTGCTGGACGTCCTAGTTCCTCAGTCCGCGACGTCCTAGTTCCTCAGTCCGCGACGTCCTAGTGCCTCAGTCCGCGACGTCCTAGTGCCTCAGTCCGCGACGTCCTAGTGCCTCAGTAAGGACTGTCCCTGTGCGACACAGCACGGTGCAGCCCGGTTTTAAAGCACCGCACTTCGACTCGACAAGGCGTCGGCTTCCGGCGATAATCATTAGTACCACATCATTCGCTGATTGTAGTACAAATCACCGCGACCCCCGCCCGGCACGCCCGGCACGCCCGCCCGGCACGTCCGCTCGTCTGTTTACGTTGTGAGTGGCCGGCGTGTCGGACGAGCGGCAGGGATGTTTAGACACAGCATCGGTGTTCGTTTCGGGCCAAACGGCGCGTGCAATCAGCTGACCTTCAAGGGTTCCTCGGCATACGAGCAACCAGTACAGTCCACCCCCTCCCCCCATCCCGTCGCTAAATTCCACTGCGTAATCGAAGGTCATGCTAGGTTACGCTTTAAACGCGATCGTTCGGTGTGTTCGGTGCGTTCGGTGTTCGGTAATAGTCCATGCAAATGCATGGGAAAGTAGCATTGATTGTAAGTCAGAGACCTATGGTTTTGAGTTGCCTGGATTGTATTCACCCAGTTTATAAATGAGGTAGGTACGTAAAAAACGGATTTTTCGTTTCATGCAGTCATTATGAAGTAATGATGTTGCCTTTGTCCTACCATGTAACGTCATTACTGAAATAAAGGTGTTGTCATGTCGGCATTATGTCGGTGGATCTCGCATATACCAATCCGCCGCCTTATCTGTCATTCGACAAATGCCATTGGTATTCGTGTGTGTTGCCACCGCTGGGGACACTAGGGACATTGTCCCTGGTAGGTTTCAGGCACGCCGTATACGATTCGTATATTGGGTGCAGGCGGAGCGGGCTGGCCGGTTAGCCGGGCTGAGCAGGGGATCGTCATGACCTCTGAGCGACGCGGTGTCCGCCCGTCTTCACCGACTTTGGTCCAGCATAGTGCCGAAGGTCGCAATTCAGGCTGCACGCCGTCTTCACCGACTCTTGGTCCAGCATAGTTCCGAAGGTCTGAATTCAGGAACTGTGTTTACTGGCACCAACTGTCAATGAATCCATCTGCATATATTTGCCACTGTGATCAAGTTACATAAGCAGTAATCACATGCAAAATAATATGCAAAAAGTGCATGACATTTCTACACATAATGGGGCTTCTTCCTGAGACTCGGTCCCGAGCGAAAACAAAATGATGCAAAAAGTTACGAAAGCATCGTGCTGTGACCATAGGTCCTGAACAACTATTAAATAATTATGGGAATGTGCTATGCGAAAATTGCGCTGAGATCGCGATTATGCGATGATTGTGATGAGACCCCAAGCCACATACCCCATGCCCCATACCCCATGCCACATACCTCGTTCACGTGAGCCTCCATTTGATTAACGCAAGTTTCCGGTTCGTAAATTTCCTTTTATTCACCTCTGTTTACTCATGCAAATAGGGGAAATTCCGTTCCGAGGAGCGTCATTTTCCGTTCCGCAAGTGCTGCCAAATTTATCTAAGTCTGTGGGGACACCGTCATGCGCGAAACATTTGTGGCGCAGCTTGTATTCATTAGTAGGAATGTTGTTGGTGAAGGCAAAACTTGTGAAGTTGAAGGTGAAGATAAAATGGGCGCATATAGATGAGACGATCGCATATAATTAATACGATCGCAATGAGCATTACATAGTTGTTTTCTTCAAAAATATGCCACTTCTGACACAAAATTAATAATTTTAATACGAAAAATATCAACATTTCATGTTTTAGATATAAAAGACCTAAAACTTTCGTTTATAGCGGTGAAAATGACGACCCCAAAAACGTACATTTCCCATTATGGGAACGGAAATTTGCCTAAAGATCTCTGTAAATTTGGCAGCGCTCGAAACCCGTTGAGATGAGACGAAACTAACGTTTCACCGAATTTTCCGTAAATTTTCCGGAAGTTTTGACTCATGTAAACTGGATACTTCAGTCCGAATGAACATCGCCGGTTTTCTTAACCGGACCGCCGCGCTGTTCAGGTTCACTGAAGGTATGTTCTTCGCTGTCCCACGGTCAAATTCCGCCAGCAGCCCGGCAGGGCGGCGTGACAGCCCTCCCCCTCCGGGGTCGTGGCCCGGCCCTGTAGCTAATGGGTACTATTGGTTCCAAAATAAGCGTTCCGCTGGGTTAGACGACAGTCTGTAGTGAATACCTGCATTCTCGCCATTCCCGGTCGGTCTGGGAGGTAGGCTGTCCGACACACTCTAGTGTTCGGCGGGACAGCCTATCAGCTTGGCTACACTGCCGCTACACTCTGCCTGTAAAGGCTGTTCCGCGCAGCATTGTTGTGCACCGTACAGCCTAACCTTTCAAGCGGTTCAAAACGGTCGGTATTCACTACAAATTAATTGCTGTGCCGGCCAACCCAGCGGGACGCTAATTTTGGGACCAATAGTACAAATCAAACCATTCGTGTATGGCATTAACGAGCCGTCCGGCACCGACCTACCACTGACCGTCTGGCAGCTAATCGGAGCTGAGTGTGTCCTTAGCGACAGTTAACGACAGTTGACGACACGGTGGGACAGCTGGTGACGGAGAGGCAGGTGACAGTGGGACGCCACCCCTGATGACCGGTTCAGTTGACAGGACCGTCGTAACGGACACGGACATCCGCTCGTCCGGCGGTAGGACACGCAGCAGACATGGGAGCAGGTAGGTAGGACATGCAGCAGACATGGGAGCAGGTAGGTAGGACACGCAGCAGACATGGGAACAGGTAGGTGGGACACGCAGCAGACATGGGAGCAGGTAGGTAGGACATGCAGCAGACATGGGAGCAGGTAGGTAGGACACGCAGCATACATGGGAGCAGGAGGTAGGACATGCAGCAGACATGGGAGCAGGTAGGTAGGACATGCAGCAGACATGGGAGCAGGTAGGTAGGACATGCAGCAGACATGGGAGCAGGCAGGTAGGACACGCAGCAGACATGGGAGCAGGTAGGTAGGGCACGCAGCAGACATGGGAGCAGGTAGGTGTCGGTCTGATGCTTAGTTTACCTTACTGGGGAGCGAAAACCATTAGTAATGTAAACTATTCGCCAAAAAGAGACTACCTAATCAACTGGCTACTCGTTCGCTTGTCAAGCGTCGCCTGTCTTGGACGCAGGAAAGGATGCGCCAATGGCCAGCAGACTTTTTAATTTAAATACCATGAACAGATTGCATGACCTGAATAGTCTGTTAATATTCTGAGAATTACTATAAGAAGCATTGATTGTGCAGGGTCAGATAATAGTTTTGAAACTTGAGCTCTAGTACAGCTGGAGATACTAGGAGAGAAATCCCCTCGTGCATTAGTGTTCCGCTGGGTTTATGTAGGTTTGTCGTCATGATGTTGCAAATTTGACACAACGAAATTACCAGAGTCATATTTAATCGGCGCTTAATTCGGTATCCAAATCACAATAGAAAGGATTAGCTTACCAGGAAACAGTGAACCCATCAGACATTCCCATCAGTTGTCCTGCAGTTGATCGATAAGTGTCATTTGAAGCGGAGATCCTATCGCCGAACGTCCTGCCCGCCTTCCTGACGCCGGTAGCTATAGTCCCTCGTCTTCAACACCAGAGTATCGGGTCGTTCTGCCCCCCCCCCTCTGCCCGCAGAGCCGGAGAGGATGGTCTTGCTGGAGCGGCACGGAGCCGTCGCGTTGCTGATCCTCAACCGACCCGGCGCCAAGAACGCCCTCTGTGACCTGCTGATGCACCAGCTGACCAGCCTGCTGGACGACCTGGAGGCGGAGCACGAGGTCAAGGTCATCGTACTCACCGGCCAGACCCGGGTCTTCGCCGCCGGTGGGTAGGGGCTACCAGTGGGTAGGTCGCTGTCAGGAGGTAGGTCGCTGGCAGTGGGCATAGGTCTCTGTCAGTGGGTATAGGTCTCTGTCAGTGGGTATATGTCTCTGTCAGTGGGTAGGTGTCAGTGGGTAGGTCTCTGTCGGTAGGTATCTGTCAGTGGGTAGGTCGTTGTCAGTGGGTAGGTGTCAGTGGGTAGGTGTCAGTGGGTGGGTGTCATTGGGTAGGTCTCTGTCAGTGGGTAGGTTACTGTCAGTGGGTAGGTCGCTGTCAATGGGTAGGTTTCTGTCAGTGGGTAGGTCGCTGTCAGTGGGTAGGTATCTGTCAGTGAGTAGGTTTCTGTCAGTGGGTATAGGTCTCTGTCAGTGGGTATAGGTCTCTGTCAGTGGGTACAGGGGTACAGGTCTCTGTCAGTGGGTATAGGTATATGTCAGTGGGTAGGTCTCTGTCGGTAGGTCTCTGTCAGTGGGTAGGTCTCTGTCAGTGGGTAGGTTGCTGTCAGTGGGTAGGTTGATGTCAGTGGGTAGGTCGCTGTCAGTGGGTAGGCTGCTGTCAGTGGGTATAGGTCGCTGTCAGTGAGTATAGTTCGCTGCCAGTGGGTATAGGTCGCTGTCAGTGGGTATAGGTCGCTGTCAGTGGGTAGGTTGCTGTCAGTGGGCAGGTCTCTGTCAGTGGGTAGGTTGCTGTCAGTGGGTATAGGTCTCTGTCAGTGGGTAGGTCTCTGTCAGTGGGTAGGTCTCTGTCAGTGGGTAGGTCGCTGTCAGTGGGTATAGGTCTCTGTCAGTGGGTATGTATCTGTCAGTGGGTATAGGTCTCTGTCAGTGGGTACGTTGCTGCCAGTGGGTAGGTTGCTGTCAGTGGGTATAGATCTCTGTCAGTGGGTATAGGTCTCTGCCAGTGGGTAGGTCGCTGTCAGTGGGTAAGTTGCTGTCAGTGGGTAGGTTGCTGTCAGTGGGTATAGGTCTCTGTCAGTGGGTATAGGTATCTGTCAGTGGGTAGGTTGCTGTCAGTGGGTAGGTTGCAGTGGGTAGGTCTCTGTCAGTGGGTAGGTCGCTGTCAGTGGGTAGGTTGCTGTCAGTGGGTAGGTTGCTGTCAGTGGGTATACTGTCAGTGGGTATACTGGTATAGGTATCTGTCAGTGGGTACGTTGCTGTCAGTGGGTAGGTTGTTGTCAGTGGGTATAGGTCTCTGTCAGTGGGTATAGGTCTCTGTCAGTGGGTAGGTCGCTGTCAGTGGGTAGGTTGTTGTCAGTGGGTAGGTTGCTGTCAGTGGGTATAGGTCTCTGTCAGTGGGTATAGGTCTCTGTCAGTGGGTAGGTCGCTGTCAGTGGGTAAGTTGCTGTCAGTGGGTAGGTTGCTGGCAGTGGGTATAGGTCTCTGTCAGTGGGTATAGGTATCTGTCAGTGGGTAGGTTGCTGTCTGTGGGTAGGTTGCAGTGGGTAGGTCTCTGTCAGTGGGTAGGTCGCTGTCAGTAGGTAGGTTGTTGTCAGTGGGTAGGTTGCTGTCAGTGGGTAGCTGTCTCAGTGGGTAGGTTGCTGTCAGTAGGTAGGTCGCTGTCAATGGGTAGGTTGTTGTCAGTGGGTATAGGTCGCTGTCAGTGGGCAAGTATCTGTCAGTGGGTAGGTCTCCGTCAGAGGGTAGGTCTCTGTAGGTCGCTGTCAGTGGGTAGGTGTCAGTGGGTAGGTTGCTGTCAGTGGGTAGGTCTCTGTCAGTGGGTAGGTGTCAGTGGGTAGGTCGCTGTCAGTGGGTAGGTGTCAGTGGGTAGATCTCTGTCAGTGGGTAGGTCGCTGTCCGTGGGTAGATCGCTGTCAGTGGGTAGGTCGCTGTCAGTGGGTAGGTCGCTGTCAGTGGGTAGGTCTCTGTCAGTGAGTAAGTTTCTGTCAGTGGGTAGGTCGCTGTCAGTGGGTATAGGTATCTGTCAGTGGGTAGGTCTCTGTTAGTGGGTATGTTGCTGTCAGTGGGTAGGTATCTGTCAGTGGGTAGGTTGCTGTCAGTGGGTAGGTCTCTGTCAGTGGGTAGGTCTCTGTCAGTGGGTAGGTGTCAGTGGGTAGGTGTCAGTGGGTAGGTGTCAGTGGGTAGGTGGCAGTGGGTAGGTCTCTGTCAGTGGGTAGGTTGCTGTTAGTGGGTAGGTATCTGTCAGTGGGTAGGTTGCTGTCAGTGGGTAGGTCGGTGTCAGTGGGTAGGTCGCTGTCAGTGGGCAGGTCGCTGTCCGTGGGTAGGTTGCTGTCAGTGGGTATAGGTATCTGTCAGTGGGTATAGGTCGCTGTTAGTGGGTAGGTGTCAGTGGGTAAGTTGCTGTCAGTGGGTAGGTCTCTGTCAGTGGGTATGTGTCAGTGGGTAGGTCGCTGTCGGTGGGTAGGTCTCTGTCAGTGGGTAGGTTGCTGTCAGTGGGTAGGTCTCTGTCAGTGGGTAGGTGTCAGTGGGTAGGTGTCGGTGGGTATAGGCCTCTGTCAGTGGGTATAGGTTGCTGTCGGTGGGTTGGTCTCTGTCAGTGGGTATATGTCTCTGTCAGTGGGTATAGGTGGCTGTCAGTGGGTAGGTGTCAGTGGGTAGGTTGCTGTCAGTGGGTAGGTATCGGTCAGTGGGTAGGTGACAGTGGGTAGGTGTCAGTGGGTAGGTGTCAGTGGGTAGGTGTCAGTGGGTAGGTGTCAGTGGGTAGGTGTCAGTGGGTAGGTGTCAGAGGGTAGGTGTCAGTGGGTAGGTGTCAGTGGGTAGGTGTCAGTGGGTAGGTGTCAGTGGGTAGGTGTCAGTGGGTAGGTCTCTGTCAGTGGGTAGGTTGCTGTTAGTGGGTAGGTCTCTGTCAGTGGGTAGGTCTCTGTCAGTGGGTAGGTCGCTGTCAGTGGGTAGGTGGTATATAATTGTAGTGTCGAGTAGCTGAGCCGGCACTCTGACTGGGTCGTGGTGCCGGCGGTCGACCCTCGCTGGCCGAACCTCGCCAACCACCGGACCGACCAAATGGCCGGGCCGTGCCGTCTGGACGGAGTGCCGGGTGGAGGTGCGAGGGTGGCGGCGAGGGACGGGAGTCTTTATGAGGATCGCGGAGCGAGCGGACGGCGCTGCCGTGTGCTGCCGCCGAGGCTTTGTGCCTGTCTCAGTGGCTTTGTGCCAGAGGCTTTGTGCCAGTGACGACTGTCTTGCTTTTTAATCTAGCGCCGTTCTTTTGCAAATACATTCAAGACACTACTATTCTCCGCTACTATTCTCTCACTCAAGTGTGAGAATAGTAGCGGAGTACCGGAGCCTGCTGCAGAGGTTGAAGGAGTCCAGGAAACCAGTCATTGTGACTGGCATCTTCCCTCGCTGTGGAGCCAGTGAGGAGTGGTACTCGAGAGCTCTGTCTGTGAACAGCTCAGTTTAGAACTTAAGTTCAGCTATGGGGCTTAGTTATGTAGACTTATGGGATCAGTTCTATGAGTGGCGTAGGTACTATATGAAGGATGGGCTTCACTTATCGGATGAGGGGGCAAGGGCTTTGGGAGATGCCTACAGAAGTGTCATTCAGGGAAACTAGGTAGGAGGGGGGGGGGGGGGGGGGGGGGGTTCGGGGACGCTAGTAGTAGGGCATCAGGAAGTAAGCATTGGTAGAAGTCCATGTCAGAATAGGACAGTAGATCATAATTCCCTCAGAATTAGTAGAGTCAGCTCGAAGTATAAGATCACATGTGTGTTGCTGAATGCCCAAAGTATTAGGTCTAAATTTGATGAGTTTGAGTGTTATGTTGCCCTTGAAAAGCCTGATATCATTTGTGTAACCGAGACATGGGTTAGTGAGGGGTATAATAGGGATAGGCTACAGGATTTCGAGTTACAAGGGTATAACATGTTCTCATACTGCAGAGAATCACGGCAGGGGGGCGGAGTGTTTGTATATGTAAATAGCTTGTACTGCACTACTAGAGTTGATGATTCTAGTAAAGCAAAAGAAGTAGAATCAATCTGGCTTGACATTAAAATTGGTACAGGAAACAGAGGAAGGTTGAGGATAGGTGCATTTTACAGACCAGGGAATCTTCCAAGGAACTCCCAAGCTGAAACAGACCAAGATATTTGTGAGGAAATACGTAGGAACTTTCGGGCTCAGTGTCTTATTATGGGAGATTTTAACTTAAGAGGATACGAAAGTATAGCAGAGGAAACAAATGAGTGTAGGTTGTATAGGCAAATCTTTGAAGAGGAGCTTTTCATGCATCAGTTTGTAACAGAGCCAACCAGACATTGCTCCATTCTAGACCTTGTATTCTCAAACAACAGTGATCTAGTTAGTGACATAAGTATTTGTGCAGGTCTAGGAACCGGTGATCACAATATGGTTAAATTCAATATCTCATCAGAAATGAGGCCCAAAGATAACCTTATTATGGTTCCAAACTTCAGCCCGGCTGATTTTGATGGTATTAGAAATGACCTCGCACAGATAAAATGGAACGTTGAGTTGGCAGGTTTAGATGCATGTGAGGCCTGGAATGTTTTCAAAGCTAGATTAAGCCAAATTCAGAATCGGCATATACCCCTCAGGCACAAACGTAACAGAACCAAGGGCAAACCAGTTTGGTTTACCCCAGAAGTAAGGAGTGCTATACAAGCTAAAAGAAGTGCATTTGGCATTTCGAAGGGATCTTCACTAGATATAAATCAGAAGGCCTACCAGAATGCAAGAAATTCAGTTAAGAAAAAGGTCAGAGCAGCTAAAAGGGCAAAGGAACTTGATTTAGCTAGACATTGTAATGCAGATAGTAAGAAGTTCTTCAGTTTTTATAAGTTCAGTACAGTTTCCAAAAATATAGGTCCATTTAAGGTAGATGATGTGTTAGTTAGCAAGGACAGTGAAATGGTTGAAGTGCTTAATGATCAGTTTCAATCTGTCTTTACTATCGAGGACCAGAGTAGTATTGCAGCACTTCAGCCTGAGCTAGAGACAGAGGAGACTATAGGAGAGCTAGGTGGCATAAGTAGTGAACTTGTTCTAGAATATCTAAAGAAAGTAAGGCCTAACAAGGCAGAAGGACCTGATGAAATCCATGCTAGACTTTTAGGAGAATCTGAAAGGGAGTTGTCGGTTCCATTAGCCATAATATTTTCTAAATCACTCGCAGATAGTAAAATTCCACTTGATTGGAAAAGAGCAAATGTTGATCCTATTCATAAAAAGGGAGATAGAAGTAAAGAGGAAAACTATAGACCGGTTAGTCTGACCTCATTAGTCTGCAAGGTGCTTGAATCAATCATCAAAGATAAGATTGTTGAATTCTTGGAGCAAAATGAACTCATCAAGGATACACAGCATGGCTTTAGGAAGGGCCGTTCTTGTTTAACTGGAGTATCTTCTTATAGGAGGTTGTATCTTCTATATCTAGGAGTATCTAGGAGGTTGTATCTTCTGGAGTTTTTGGATGTTGCAACAGATAGCTTTGATCAGGGTAAACAGCTAGATGTAGCTTTTCTTGATTTCAGTAAAGCATTTGACAAAGTCCCCCATACAAGACTGGGGTTGCAACTTAAAATTCATGGGATCAGGGGCAAGATTCTGGATTGGATAGAAACGTGGCTTTCAGGACGCCAGCAAAGGGTTATATTGAATGGGTGCCAATCACAATGGAAGGAGGTTCTCAGTGGGGTTCCACAGGGCTCAGTCCTGGGCCCATTGCTTTTTATAATATTTGTGAATGCAAATGAGAACAGTATAGACAGCGAAGTCTTGAAATTTGCAGACGATCTAAAAGTTGTCAGGATTATAAGAGGAAAACATGATCAGGATGTTTTTCAATCAGATCTGGACAAGCTAGTTGAGTGATCTGAAGCATGGCAGATGAAATTCAATTAGAGTAAATGTAAGATTATGCACGCTGGACGGGTTAGCAGTAAACATAGGTATGAAATGGGTGGGCAGAAAATGGAGCAGATTGAAAAGGAAAGAGATTTAGGTGTCGTGGTAAACAATAGACTATCAGCGTCAGACCAGGTTGTAGAAGCTAGGAAAAAGGCACTTAGAATGCTAGGGGCCATTAACAGAAATGTTTCCTACAAGAGTGAAAAGGTAATAACAAAACTGTATTGTGCATACGTTAGACCACATTTGGAGTATTGTGTACAAGCCTGGTCTCCAACATATGAGAAAGATTGCTGGTTGTTAGAAAGAGTTCAAAAAAGGGCAACAAAAATGGTTAATTGTCTTGGTAGTTTACCTTATGAAGATAGATTAAAGAAATTGGGTATGTTTTCACTTAGATATAGAAGGCTAAGAGGAGATCTAATTGAAGTCTTCAAATTTGTAAATAGTCAGCATTCTGGATATTTAAAGGGTATGTTTGAGTTCAATAGGGAAAATCGAGGTAGAGGTCATCAGCATAAAATCATTATGAAACAAAGTAGGACTAGGCTACGACAGTCATTTTTCAGTAGAATGGTTGTAGGACATTGGAATATGCTACCAGGGGATGTCGCTGATGCAGTGACACTTGCTTCCTTCAAAATTAGATTAGATAAATACTTTACAGAGAAGGGATTAGTTCATAAATACTCGTGGGATTAGCCTTCTTTTATGCAGGTAGAGTAAGGTGATTTGAAGGGACGAGACTGGTGGAGGGGGGGGGGATGCAGGGTGCAACCTCGGATGGGCCCAAGAGGCTCTTTGTTGCACTTTTCTTTTATGTCTTTAATGTCTTTACTACAATCATACATGTTGTTTTCAAGGGAGAACATCATGGTCATTTATGACAACATTTACGAGCCTATTTCAACAGTGCCACGAAATTAAATCGCCAGGAGGGATATGAAAACACTGGTGCATTGTGAAGGGCGAACCAATTGTCCATTGGCGAAACTCTCCAGGTTAATGAGTAGATGCTATAAATATTAATGGAAAAGGATATATCATCTAATGTAAGCATTTTTAGACTTAGCGGATTTGCTCCATCACCTATTTCATTTTCAGCTTCTCTATTGGCAACAGTTTCCTAGTATGATGCAGTTTTCATTTCACTCCTGTAAAACTGTTTCTCTGCTGACTGCTGACTGCTGACTGCTGACTGCTGACTGCTGACTGCTGACTGCTGACTGCTGACTGCTGACTGCTGACTGCTGACTGCTGACTGCTGACTGCTGACTGCTGACTGCTGACTGCTGACTGCTGACTGCTGACTGCTGACTGCTGACTGCTGACTGCTGACTGCTGACTGCTGACTGCTGACTGCTGATTGCTGACTGCTGACTGCTGACTGCTGACTGCTGACTGCTGACTGCTGACTGCTGACTGCTGACTCCTGACTGCTGACTGCTGACTGCTGACTGCTGACTGCTGACTGCTGACTGCTGACTGCTGACTGCTGACTGCTGACTGCTGACTGCTGACTGCTGACTGCTGACTGTGGGGCAGGTGCCGACATTAAGGAGATGCTACCGCAGCAGTTTCCCGATGTGCTGCAGACTGGATTTCTGCGGGACTGGGACTGGCTTATTTTGTTTTGGGGGGAGGGAGGGGAGAGGGGATGGGTTCTTGCCCACCCCGTAGTCCAGCTATATGCCGCCGCGGGTGGGGAGGGGAACCATCTAATTTTTTTTCCCGGCGCGGTCTAAAGCCATATCCGGGGGGGGGGCGATTCCATCTGGCAATTTGCCAGGAAAATAATTACGTTAACCGGTTTATGTGAACCCGGAGCAAGCTAGGGAATAGGGTGTCTATTTTACGTTAAGTGAATTGTTCAAAGTAAATATAATGTCTATCTTACGTTAAGTATTTCGTTCAAAGTCAAAATTAAATAAAACACGAGACACACATGCATACACATTTATTCCATACACTCACAGACACACATACACTTGCACATACACTTGTGAAAAGGTGTTAGTGTTGACGGAGCCGGGGTGCCATCATTGCAGCAACGGGAGACTGTTGCCAGTCTCCCTGGCTCCGGCACCCCGGCGAGACCTGGTTGTGGGATGTATTTAGCTGGGAGAAAAGTCCTAAATAATACAAAACCCAGCGCCTAACGCAAAGGGGAAAAACCTGCGCAGAAAGCCAAAATTGTGCTAGGCAAAAATCCCCTGTTATATTTGATTAACTAATCGTGTTTGGTAAAAAATAGGAGGCCAAGCCAATCAATTCAGGATAATCATCACCGTTTATATCAGCGTTTTATATCAGCGTTTGAAGATTTAATGTGACTCGATTTTGTTGCGCGTAATCTATTATTTTCTGACGTTTGAAATTGTGCACAGGGCAAGTAATAAGTAAATGTGTAATTGTATAACGTGGATAACCTGGGCAGTGTTGGCAATTTTTGGGCGGAAGATTGTCTAGAATATAAGAATGCGTATTTTTTGTATGACCGAGGCGGAGGCGTGCTAATACTATTTCTTTTTCTCTACAATGCTGTTGACTAGATATAAAATGTTTGACTTTTGGCTTGATCGGATGAAGGTGAAAATGCGGAGCAGCGTCCCACTCGCGCTGGCGCAATATGCTAAATTGTAGATTTATATAATTTAAAACGTCTGATCAGGCATTGGAAGATGGCTTTCTGAAGGTAATGCTAGGCTTAATTTCGCTAGTCTGTCGGCTTCCTCGTTTCCCGGGATACCTGCTTGTCCTGGGATCCAGAGAAACTTGATTGTGCTGTGTTTGTTATTTAAATATTTGATTAGCTGTCGAAATTTGAAGACTATCGGGTTTCTGCAATCACGAATCGAGGAAATAGCAAAGAGCGAGGCGGACGAATCTGTGCATATGACTACTTCTTTAAGTTTTTCCTTTCTAATATATATTCATGCTAATAAGATGGATGATAATTATGCTGTATACACGCTATTTCTGTCTGGAAGTCGGAAGTTAATATTAGCTGTATTCGCGTAGTATGCACCACCGGTTCGCCCGTCGCCCGAGAGCCGTCTGTGTATATGTATGTGTATGTGTTGTGTTGTGCTTTGTGTTCGTGGAAGAGTGTGTGTGTCTCTGCCGCCGTGACTGTGTTTTTGTTGTGTGTGAAGAGGCGGTGTGTGTCTGGTGTTGTGTCGAGCCAGTGAGGTGTGAGTGGTGGTGTTCGCATTGTGTTGATGTGTGGGATGTTGAATAGTGCGATTTTTTTTTGTGTGATTCTGTGACTGATAAGTGGGTGTCGTTTTTGTAGTAGTGTGCGACAGGCCCCAGTCACGATCCGCAAAGCAGCGTTCTGGACAGTTTGCAATTTTTGTTTTTGTTTTGGAACATATATCATCAAATAAGAATGCATTATAGTCCAGAATTGGGCGTATCAGGGAAGTATATAACTGGAGGAGAGTGGAGCGGTCTGCGCCCCACTCTCGACCAGCTAAAGACTTCATAATATTAATTCGTTGCCTACATCTCTGCACTAAATCATTGAAATGTGGGATGAACGAAAGACGAGTGTCTGACGTTATTCCCAGATATTTGAATGATTTGACGAAAGGGATAATTTGATTGTTACATTTTAATGAAATGTAGGGTTTCATATATGCATCTTTTTTTCTCGAAAAAAATAGGGCTGCCGATTTACTTGGAGAAATTGCCAGACCCCATTGGTCGCACCATACCTTTATATCAATGAGAACTAATTGTACAATTTTGCTGGCTTGATCGACACTGGAGTGGGAGAACCACACCGTCAGGTCATCAGCGTACATTGAAATTTGAGACCTTTGTCGACCTTATTAATATTACTGAAAATGTCATTAACCATAATTAAAAATAGGGTTGGGGAGAGGACCGATCCCTGTGAGACACCGTGGTCCTGATTTTGATTTGGAGAATATGTGTTGCCGCACCTTACATTAAAGGTTATATTGTCTAAAAAGTTTATTATAAATTTGGCGAGTCGACCTCGGATTCCGGCCTTATGGACCTTTGCTAAAAGTGCGGCATTATTGACTCTGTCAAACGCAGCTCTCAAATCAAGGAAGAGGGCGACCGTGACCTCTCTTCTTCGAAAGCCGCGCTGGACAGTCAATCTGAGGGCTGTTGACTGGAGCCATGTGTTCCACTCCCATAGCGTCACGGAACAGTGGGACACGTTTATGCGAATATTCATGCCTATCACAGATCGTCATGCACCTATCCGCGACATCACCATCCGCAATCCCACAGCACCACCTGTGTCTGACGCCACCAGAGACCTAATGGCTCGCCGCCGCCAGGCTCTTACGGTTCACGGCCGCGATTCCTCTGAATATCGCGACCTAAACCGGACAGTGCGATCCGCTATCCGGCGTGACTCCCGTGACGACATTGGCCGGCGCATCAAGGAGGCGGGCCCCACCTCTGTCTGGAAAAACCTGCGTAGTGTTGTGGGGGACAAAAATACTGGCCAACGGGTTCTACCATCCATGCCTGCCGAACAACTTAACCAGTGCTTTGTTAACGTTGACCCTCGCGTCGCCGCTGAGGTCGCGGAGAGGGGTGTGAAGCCTGACTTTCCGTGCCGTGTACCCCGAGTGGTGTCCCGTACCTTCGCTGTGACGCCTGTCAGCCAGGAGGTACTGTGGCGCTCGTTATTCAGCATGCGCAACTCATCCTCGTGCGGCCATGACGGCATTTGCATTCGAGTCTTGAAAGCCAGCTTTGACGCGATAGCCGATGTCCTCCTGTTCATTGTCAACTCTTATCTTGCAAACTCCGACTTCCCTGCTTCGTGGAAGCACTATCTGTTTTTTTCGATCTTCAAGTCCGGCGACTCCTCAAATCCTTCAAATTTCCGACCAATCTCTATCGTACCCGCCATAGCCAAGCTCGTAGAGCGCATTGTACAGCGACAGCTGTACTACTTCCTATTCTCCTGCCATCTTTTGTCTCCCACTCAGCACGGCTTCCGACCGGCACATTCTACTGAAACCGCACTTGTCGCGGTCTCTGACCGTATCCTAGCGGCCACTGATAGAGGGGAAGTCTCGATCCTCTGTTTAATCGATCTTAGTAAATGCTTTGACACCATCGACCATTCAGTACTGTTAAACAAGCTCAGCCAGCACGGAATCTGCACGTCTTGGTTCCAGGCGTACCTTCACGGTCACACGCAAAGCGTCAGCTTCCCCGACAACGCAAACCAGCGCCACACGTACAGGCCACTTCCGAATAGCATGGGAGTGTGCCAGGGGTCCATCCTGGGACCTCTCTTGTTTTCGGTATTCTCGAACGATTTGAGTCTCTTTGCGCCAGGCCTTGATGTGTTCCAATATGCTGACGACACTCAGTTACTCGTCAGTGGCGCGAAATCGGACCTGCAGGCAGTGATCACACGGCTGGAGACCGATCTCGCCTCACTCGATCGGTGGTTTCGCGCTAATGGACTGAAGGTTAACGCCGACAAAACACAAATCATCACCTTTGGTAGCAATCAAAGCATCCGTCATCTTCCACCCCTCATAGTGCATTTTAGCGGTGTGGCCCTGGAATCATGCAGAGAAGCAAAACAATATCGGCGTCACTTTCGACCAGCCTCTCAGCTGGGATAGTCACATCTCAAACCTGACTCGCCGCTGCTTCGGCACACTCACCGGTCTGTCACATCTGAGGCATCATGTTCCCACTCGTGTGGTCGAAATGCTTGTGACGGCCCTGGTCGTGTCCCAGGTGAGATATTGTATCTCTGTTTACGGCAACGGCTCAAGCGGCAATCTAAAACGAATCCAGCAGATTCCCAACTTTGCTGCTCGTGTTATCTTCGGTCGCTCAAAATATGACCATGTATCTGACCTGAGACAGAGGTTTGGCTGGATGAGCTCTAACGAGCTGGTCCAATATCACACGCTCCGCCTCTTGCATAAGGTCCTGCGAGATGGTGAGCCTGAGTGTCTGGCGAGTGTGTTTCACACCAACCGTTCACGTCGAGAGCGTAGCACAAGGCAGGACTCGCAACTACATGTCCCTGCGTCTCGTACCAATGCTGGAAGGCGCTGCTTTCATCGACGGGCACCCGTCCTGTATAACGCTCTGCCTTCGGAACTGACTCAACTGCCCGTCAATAGGTTTAATCGCGCTGTTAGTAGGCATCTCATGACTCGGTGACTCTTGTGAGACTGTGTGAATGTGAGTTGAGTTATGTCTGTTACCATTACCATGTTCACCTTTTTCATCTAATGACGCTGGGCATTATAGCCACGTCGCGTGTGGATCACCCAAAGACGTAAATACATACATACATACATACATACATACATACATAATAAGACCAACTAAATTGTCCGCAGTGGATCGACCAGGTCGAAAACCACTTTGGTATGGGGACAGTAAATTATTTGATTCAATGTATGTCCTGATACGTCCATTAATCATGCGTTCGAATAGTTTACCTGCGCAACTAGTTAGAGAAATAGGGCGATAGCTAGCGGGAGAAGATTTAGGTTTGAGAGGTTTTAGTATAGGGATTAGCGTACTACCATGCCAAGATTCAGGGAAACTGCCTTCAGACCACATGGTATTGAAGGCTGTTAGTAAATTAGTGAGACCAATCTCGGTTAAGTTTTTAAAGAAGGAGTAGTCAATTTGATCTGGCCCTACATAAGTTTTACCACATGTACTAATAGCGTTTGTTAGTTCTGAGTTGGTGAAGAGAGAGTTATAGATTTCTACGTTGTTAGAGTCAAAGCGAAGAGATTGAAATTGATCGTTAAGTTGGTTAGTAAAAGTTGGTGTACATTGTTGTGTTGATGATATGTTAGCGTAGTGTTGAGCAAATTGTGTTGCCACCTCTTGGGGAAGCGTGTAAGATGTGTTGTGTATTTGTAAGTGTAGGATTTTGTATGCCGGTGGTCTTTTTTTTAATGATCTAATTAATGTCCACATGTTTTAAAGGGAGGTAAATCGATTAAAGGTAGATGATAATCCCGCCAAGATTCTTTTTTTGCTTTGTTAATTATTGTTTTAGCCAGAGAGCGGGCCCTCCGTACTTCGTTTTCGTTATCCGCGGTAATACACGCTTGGAATTTCCTAAGTGCTCTTTTCCGGAGGGTCACAGCTCTCTGGCATTCTGTGTTCCACCACGGGGCAGTACGCTGCCCGGGTGGTGTCGTGTGTGTGTGTGTGTGTGTGTGTGTGTGTGTGTGTGTGTGTGTGTGTGTGTGTGTGTGTGTGTGTGTGTGTGTGTGTGTGTGTGTGTGTGTGTGTGTGTGTGTGTGTGTGTGTGTGTGTGTGTGTGTGTGTGTGTGTGTGTGTGTGTGTGTGTGTGTGTGTGTGTGTGTGTGTGTGTGTGTGTGTGTGTGTGTGTGTGTGTGTGTGTGTGTGTGTGTGTGTGTGTGTGTGTGTGTGTGTGTGTGTGTGTGTGTGTGTGTGTGTGTGTGTGTGTGTGTGTGTGTGTGTGTGTGTGTGTGTGTGTGTGTGTGTGTGTGTGTGTGTGTGTGTGTGTGTGTGTGTGTGTGTGTGTGTGTGTGTGTGTGTGTGTGTGTGTGTGTGTGTGTGTGTGTGTGTGTGTGTGTGTGTGTGTGTGTGTGTGTGTGTGTGTGTGTGTGTGTGTGTGTGTGTGTGTGTGTGTGTGTGTGTGTGTGTGTGTGTGTGTGTGTGTGTGTGTGTGTGTGTGTGTGTGTGTGTGTGTGTGTGTGTGTGTGTGTGTGTGTGTGTGTGTGTGTGTGTGTGTGTGTGTGTGTGTGTGTGTGTGTGTGTGTGTGTGTGTGTGTGTGTGTGTGTGTGTGTGTGTGTGTGTGTGTGTGTGTGTGTGTGTGTGTGTGTGTGTGTGTGTGTGTGTGTGTGTGTGTGTGTGTGTGTGTGTGTGTGTGTGTGTGTGTGTGTGTGTGTGTGTGTGTGTGTGTGTGTGTGTGTGTGTGTGTGTGTGTGTGTGTGTGTGTGTGTGTGTGTGTGTGTGTGTGTGTGTGTGTGTGTGTGTGTGTGTGTGTGTGTGTGTGTGTGTGTGTGTGTGTGTGTGTGTGTGTGTGTGTGTGTGTGTGTGTGTGTGTGTGTGTGTGTGTGTGTGTGTGTGTGTGTGTGTGTGTGTGTGTGTGTGTGTGTGTGTGTGTGTGTGTGTGTGTGTGTGTGTGTGTGTGTGTGTGTGTGTGTGTGTGTGTGTGTGTGTGTGTGTGTGTGTGTGTGTGTGTGTGTGTGTGTGTGTGTGTGTGTGTGTGTGTGTGTGTGTGTGTGTGTGTGTGTGTGTGTGTGTGTGTGTGTGTGTGTGTGTGTGTGTGTGTGTGTGTGTGTGTGTGTGTGTGTGTGTGTGTGTGTGTGTGTGTGTGTGTGTGTGTGTGTGTGTGTGTGTGTGTGTGTGTGTGTGTGTGTGTGTGTGTGTGTGTGTGTGTGGGTGGGTGGGTGGGTGGGTGGGTGGGTGGGTGGGTGGGTGGGTGGGTGGGTGGGTGCGTGCGTGCGTGCGTGCGTGCGTGCGTGCGTGCGTGCGTGCGTGCGTGCGTGCGTGCGTGCGTGCGTGCGTGCGTGCGTGCGTGCGTGCGTGCGTGCGTGCGTGCGTGCGTGCGTGCGTGCGTGCGTGCGTGCGTGCGTGCGTGCGTGCGTGCGTGCGTGCGTGCGTGCGTGCGTGCGTGCGTGCGTGCGTGCGTGCGTGCGTGCGTGCGTGCGTGCGTGCGTGCGTGCGTGCGTGCGTGCGTGCGTGCGTGCGTGCGTGCGTGCGTGCGTGCGTGCGTGCGTGCGTGCGTGCGTGCGTGCGTGCGTGCGTGCGTGCGTGCGTGCGTGCGTGCGTGCGTGCGTGCGTGCGTGCGTGCGTGCGTGCGTGCGTGCGTGCGTGCGTGCGTGCGTGCGTGCGTGCGTGCGTGCGTGCGTGCGTGCGTGCGTGCGTGCGTGCGTGCGTGCGTGCGTGCGTGCGTGCGTGCGTGCGTGCGTGCGTGCGTGCGTGCGTGCGTGCGTGCGTGCGTGCGTGCGTGCGTGCGTGCGTGCGTGCGTGCGTGCGTGCGTGCGTGCGTGCGTGCGTGCGTGCGTGCGTGCGTGCGTGCGTGCGTGCGTGCGTGCGTGCGTGCGTGCGTGCGTGCGTGCGTGCGTGCGTGCGTGCGTGCGTGCGTGCGTGCGTGCGTGCGTGCGTGCGTGCGTGCGTGCGTGCGTGCGTGCGTGCGTGCGTGCGTGCGTGCGTGCGTGCGTGCGTGCGTGCGTGCGTGCGTGCGTGCGTGCGTGCGTGCGTGCGTGCGTGCGTGCGTGCGTGCGTGCGTGCGTGCGTGCGTGCGTGCGTGCGTGTGTGTGTGTGTGTGTGTGTGTGTGTGTGTGTGTGTGTGTGTGTGTGTGTGTGTGTGTGTGTGTGTGTGTGTGTGTGTGTGTGTGTGTGTGTGTGTGTGTGTGTGTGTGTGTGTGTGTGTGTGTGCAGTGGCGGATCTAGGTTTCGAGTTTGGGGGGGCAAAAATTTCGTTCCGTTTAAAAATTGTTGACGGGGGGTGGCGTCGGGTTGTCAGCGCAAAAATTCGTTGAGCGGGGGGAGGGGTGTCGGGTCGTCAGCACGAAAGAGTCGTTGAGCGGGGGAGGGTAAATTATTATTGTTTCTTAAAGCAAATCACGCCTTCCCAGAACAAAAATCACAACCTCCCGGAACGGTTTGGGGGAGGGGGCAAAAACACGCGCTTGCCTACCGATTTGTCGTTGGAGAGGGGCGGGATTAGGGCATTCCAAGACAGATCGACCAAAATACCTCGAAATAACACCCTACATCTCATATTTCGATAAAACTACGTGGTGGGGGTTATCTGGGCTGTAGATTCACACTGAGTTATTTTCCAGCCCCGTCCGTCAAATGGTTTTCGAGTTACAGCCTCGGGCAACTTTGTAATGTCAAGCAAAACTCTAATTTTCAGCAGGCAATATCTCCCATCTAAATCATGCGAGTCATATAATGCTATATATCATCAGAATCATCAGTATCAATAGATTATTATTATATAATCATTTTTTGGAAAATTAAAAAAAATTGAATTTCAACGCGTGATCTCAGGTTAAATCATGTGATTTTATAATGTGGCCATTTCAAATTCGGAATTTTGTCCATGCCAGAATCGACATCTATACATATAAGCCTTCGATGTTTACAAAAATTGTGACATTTTTTTTCTCTAAATATTGTATTTATATTTGTGTATTTGGAAAAATATTGGTCACCAGTACAGCACGCCTTTAGTAATAACTTTGCACGTAATTGTACTAGAGAGCTCAAATAAACGGTATTATGCTTATCTCGTCGACCTGCTTTCAATGATATATAACATCAGCCTAGTAGTCGCTCTGTGATCTCAAGGTCACGTGCCCAGAGGCCACCGGGGCAGCCCACGTCAGATCGACCAAACCATAACATCCTACTTCTCGTATTTCAATTGAACTAGGTGCCGGGGGTCATCTGGGCCGTAGATTTACGCTGTAAAATTGTAAGCCCCGTCCGTCGAACGGTTTTCGAGTTATTGCCTCAGGCATCTCTTTAATGTCGCCCAAAGCTTTAATTTTCTTCGGTCGATATCTCCCATATACATAAATCAAATTATATAAACCACAGATAAAAGGAGACCTGGATTTAACACGAAATTTTCGGCCTCTTAATTTAGAGCCGAAATTTGAAACGGAGCTGTTAAAGGAAATAGTTCACCTTGGAAAATGTTTCCCAAACACGATTTGATTATATTTGTTAATACAATTTATTTTTATATTGTAAAAAAACGGCCTTATAGCGCGCCGATTCAGGACAGAAGGCCGTAAATTATTATTGTTTCTTAAAACTATACGCATACTCTCTGAGTCAGAGTCCTGACGTCACGCGAATTAAAAAAATGGTCCATACAATCAGATTCGAAAGTAGTCGCTTAAGGATAGACTCGCATTAGAGATGTGCCAACCGGCGGCCGGCGGTTCACTTGCTAGCACCAGCTGTAAGCTGATTGGCTGATGGTATAGCCTCTGCCCGGACTAAATCCAGCACCACATTCTTTCGCCAGCACCGCATTTCTTCGCCAAAAAAAAATCAAATATATTCGGCTGGAGTCTTTTCAGTCAAGAAAACTTGCAGATAGGGGTTTCCCAACACGTGCTACAAAACTGTTATCTCAGTTTAAAACTAATGTTGAAGGTGAAGTATTTCTTTTAACCCACGCCGTGCCGGTGCTCGGTGCCACCTTCGCCGTGCCGTGGGGGGGGGGCGTTTTGACGCTCCCTCCCCCTTCTAACTCGGCTTCTATGGGAGGTAGACAAAAACCAAAAACACTGTTCGAAAGCCCCACAGAATGCATTTTGACACTATTTCAGGCATTTTTTTTATCAGGTCAATATTGAGGTCACCAGAGGTCACCAAGGGTCAGATTTTAAAGTTTTAGGACTTCGCTCCAGAAATTCCCAGATAGCACAGGAATTGTGATAGCTAGGAACAAACGGAAAAAGCAATGGAAAGCTATTGCAAAATTCAATATGCAAGGTGTCCTCAGATTTGAGCTCAGGTGAATAGTTTAGGCTCCAGAGCTCATCAAATGTCAAACAGGATATTTTTTAGCAAAACAGTTTTCACAAATATCTTTTAACCTAACAAAGATAGGAAATAATTTTGACGCCATCGTGTTTGTCTCGTCAAGGCGCTTGGTATCATATGCATGATGACCAGGTTAGGTCAACCTACCAATTTGACCTCAGGTCAAGGTCAAGTGGTAACCCAATTAGGTCATGTTTCACATTTGGAGACGTGCCTCGACGAGACAAACACATTGGTGCATTTTCATTATCTATCTTGATTTTGTCGAGAGTTATTGGCAAAAAAGTGTTGGTGACCTCGGGTGACCTCATCTGACCCTCTAGTAATCATTGAACAAAAATTGAACATGGAACTTCAAGAATTGCCTATGGTGACATGATCCAGAAGGAATTGGGCTGATATAATTTGTATCCTCAGAAAAGGAAGCATTTTATTATTTCCCCATTGACTTATAATGGGGAGGTCACGAAATTGACCCGACCTTAGGTCACCGATATTAAAAATCCGAGATAAACGTATTGTAGGTACTATTTCTCTTATGAAATCCTGTATGTACGAAATCGATCGGAAAAAAACTGTGGCTGTGGTGCGACCGGAAACATTTTTGGAGGTGGTTCACGTGACCTGGTCTGGTGACCTGACCTGAGATGACCAGAGGTATTTTTTTTACATAATGTGCGCAATTGATGCCGAAACAGCTGTGCGAAAAACGGCGGCGCTGCGCGCCGCCGTTTTTTTCTCGCTATTCTCGAAAAACTTTAGGGGGATCTAAACGCCCCCCGGCACGGCGCCAGTTAAGCTGATACACTTTTATGTCTCGGCTCGTGAAAATGCGAGTCCAGATAAAATATACGAAACAAACCAAAATAACCAAATAAAACAAACAAACATTGCAGTTGTGCAGAGGACTGCAAAGCTTGAATTTCCATTGGCCGAATCCATGACGTAATGGGACTGAATGGAATCTTTCAGGAGGTAGCAACGGCAACGACACTTCCTAGCGTTGCGTTCATTCATGCGGAAATGTGCGAACGTTGGTTTGCTTGAGCAATAGTGTGAAAAGATGAAGCGGCAGAGAAAGCTGGATAGTTTTACGGCCTCTGTGTCCCACCCGGTGGACAGTCCGGCTGCAAGCGATGGACGCGGCTCTCGCCCGGTACGACGAGGTGCTGAGTACAGCGAAAGAGCTGGGCGCCGGCCGCACTCACATCGCGGCAAGAGCAGCCGGCCTGCACGCACAGCTGCGCAAGCAGTCCACGCTGCTGGCGCTTCACCTGGCGCGCGTGGTGCTGTCGCCGCTGGATCGCCTCAACAAGGCCCTCCAGGGCTCACGCTGCACCGTGTCCAAGCTCCTGAGCAGTGTTTAGCTCACCAAGGAGCTGCTGCAAGCGGAGCGTGACGGGGCCGACAACTCCATCCAGGAGTTTCTGCGAAAGGTGGAGGCGTCCAGCTGCGACACGCCTGTCGCGCTGCCCCGTGAGAAGCGCGTCCCAGCTCGTTTCGCCGGAGCTGGAGAGCAGCACCACGCCAGGGACCTGGCCCAGTACCTGGGTGGGGAGCTGCTGCTGGCGATCGACGCAGCCTGCATGCAACTGGCCGAACGATTCGATCAGGAGGGCATCACAGAACATGCCAAGGTTGAGAAGGCTCTGCTGTCTCGCTGCAACATCACAGAGCTCGACGAGCTGCTGAAGGACAGTCCGTGGAGGGCAGAGGTGTCGGTGGCTGACTTGGTGCCGCAGCTGCAGGTTCTTTACAAACAGAGCCAGCCGGAGAATCTTGACGCGGCAGTAGCCGTGGTGACTGCTCTCGGACAAAGCGCTCGTGCCATGTTCCCCGACGCGGTAAAGCTGATCCGACAACTACTCACCCTTCCAGCGTCGTCTGCGACGGCTGAGCGTAGCTTCAGTGCGCTTCGGCGACTGAAGACGTGGCTACGGTCTACGATGGGACAGGCGCGCCTGAACTCGGTGGCGGTCTGTCACGTTCACCGTGACCGGGTGGCTGCCGTGAGCTCCGACCGGGTGGTCGCGGCGTTCATCAGCCTCAATCCCCGCCGAGAGCGTGTGTTCGGCTCCATGTAAATAGTGATACGGGCGGAACCCGTGAAACCGTCCGAGGAAATCAGGGTTGGATGTTTTCATTTTGCCATTGCTTATTCATCTTCTGCAAGCGACGCATCTCGCTTCAAGACATCTCGTGTAGCGACCTAGTTTAGACGTGCAAATATGTGTTGTCCTGTCGAACATTTTGAATGCGTGGCGTGTGCTTTAACAGTTGACGAAGACAAAAACTAACTTAAGGAAGCTAGTGGTTCGGTATCGTATTTTTAGTACATTGTTTCTGAAAATATAAATCCGATCGTGTTCATAATTGATCTTTTGAACATAAAAAGGTAATTGAGGATACAGATTCGATGATCTTTTATGCTGAATTCATTCCTATATTATCATTATCGTTCTTCTTGTTGCGTTTGATTTATATCCTGCCATGAAATCAGATAATCGGATTAGATTATGCCGATAATAGTTACCAAGATAAAAATGTACAATTGATGCGGTCATTGACATCCATGCGACATGCGTCCCCACTAGCGGATCCAGGGGGGGGGCAAAGCAGCCATGGCTCCCAAAAAACGCCTAAAATCGGAGCAAAATTGACACATTTCCTAATATAAAAGAAAATCTAAGCAACTTTTACTAAGCAAAGTTTGTTTTAAATCAGCTATCAGTGTTAGCTATGCAAACTATGCAGCTATGCAAGCGAAATCCGATGAGTTTTCAGCATTGTGCGACACTTTTTGGAATTTGCCCCCCCAAACCCCCCATGCCCCCCAAACCACCGTTCTGAATCCGCCAATGTGCGTCCCCCCCCAGTGAAAAATCCGTGGCGACGCCCATGGTCTGGACACACAAAAGTAGTCAACGCAATCAATCTTCGGCGAGTAAAATCAGAAAACGTTTGGAAAAACCTTACCGACCACCCATCACACATTGACAGCAAATATCAGGAAAAATCGGCCAAGCAAAAATCGCACATACCCATCAGAGTTCAACCCTCCAGAGACGCAAAGTTCTCTGCTGGACCCGACCCTGTGAACTTTCGGAACCTTGCTACGTGCCGGTAAGTAAGCCTCAACTGACCACAACGATTTCGGACGAGATTGAACCTCCTCAGGTAAGTGACAAAACAGATGACCAAGAAAAATCGGACGACCGACAATACGATCAAACCACCGACAAACCAACTGACCAAGCAGACGATTCCATTATCGTAAATCCGTCTGAGCTACCAGACATTCCTAAGGGCGACTCTGACTTTTCATCTGACGACGACTTACCTTTAGCTGACTTACAAAGACGATGGAAACGGCAGCACGTTTCAGACTCAGACGGTGAGGACAACTTACCCCTTTCAAAACTCGCAAAACGTTTACAGAAAAGTACGGAAGCGGAAGCCGAAACTACTAGTGAACCTGTTAAAAGACCGCTTACTCGTGACGAATCACCCCCTTCAGGAACAGAAGCAAAAAGTCCCCCTGAAAAATATTCTAGACATACGCTATCTGATTTCGAATCTGATTTCTCTGAATCTGAAGTATTTGAGGTAGACGGCAAAGGTGCATGCATGAGTGTGAATGTGACTAACCCGAGTAAGTCTGTGCTTTTGGCAAAGTTGATGGACCAGCAGACAAAGTTGATGAGCTTGTTTGAAAAGTTATAGAGCAGGGAGTTTTGTTGGCCAGTGTGCCACATTGTAATATTATGCTTTTGGCTAGTGTGCCAAATATTCTGTGTTTTATGAGAATGGAAAGATTTAGAGTATTGGGAATTCGTGTTTGTATGCCGATTGGAGGTACCTACGGAGAGGAAGTGTGCACAGTTCAAAAAGGGTAGACCCGCTACGGGACCCTAAAGGCTAATGGCGACTGATCACCGTCATTTTGTTTTATATGGAGTTTATGGAGAGAAATGGAACAAAACCAGTGTGTTCTGTTTTGATGTACTGTACTAACCTCATTGTCATTGTTGTTATATTTACGTATGTTTGTGTATGTTTGCAGATTGGAAGCGAGAATGTTTTATCCAGCCCTGCTCACCCCATTACTACTACTCGCATTTATTCCAACGGCAACGACGAACGTGATTTTTCTGCCCAGAGGTCAGTTCGTTCCAAGCTACAACCATTGGACAATTCATCTACCTATCGACACTCGAACACCGGCTACCTTCGCTCAAAAACTAAATTATCGCATAGAACTGTTCAAAACCCAGTTTGCAAACGCTATAACGAAACATAACCAGGACATACGCCAAGACATACCCGATGCACTTTGGACCAAATTCCTAACAGAATATGAACTGCTTAACAAAGAGATGAGTGTGACCCTGTCCGTATAACTGTCACCGTCTCTTTGTTAAAGGCACACATTAACGACATTCGGTCACGTGCTAAGTGGCATTATCAAACTGTCGTGCCGGGCGTGTCTGTCAGTGTGTGTGTCTACTCGTCTACTCGTTCTGGGTATTATATATTGTATGTATCGGTACTGGTGTTCGAGGCAACCGACTATCCTAACCCAGTGTTTTCCTATCCCTCCTGAAGCCGGCTCAGGCACAACAGACGACTCTCCGACATGTCAAGACGCAACGCCATCAACTCAAATCGACCCGACCCGACCTGTGCACCGACCGACCCAGCTCACAAGTCCGACGACAAAGACAGACCCGGACACCCCGCGCTCCCTGCCCTGCCTGACACGGCAACAATCCGATACCTGACGCCTGTGTGACGGCCCACAGACAAAACCCCATCTGGCCGAAGGCGCTCCCCTGGCGCTGACGAGGATCCGACAACGGAGAAGGTCACCCCGGTACGCCGCCGGAACCTCCGGGAGGCGTTGCCGAGGACCGCTGTGCTCAGCAGGTCAAACGGGACACGGCCAACAGGTCCACCTGCCGAGCGAAATGACTACCCGCGCGCCACCTGCCGAGCAAAATGGCTACCCGCACGCCACCTACCGGGCGTAATGCAACATCGTGCCCGGCCAAGCGAGCGGTGACTACCCGTGCGACATCTGACGGAGCGAAAGCGATTGACTGACGGAGCGAAAGCGATTGATTGCGAGCGACAGTGAGCGAAAGAGCGAAATGGTGCGAAATGAGTTGGACTATTGAACTGTTGAACTTTGACTGAACTTCGACACCGCGTGGACTTCTACGGGTGTGGGCTTGGAATAACGTGTGTGTGTGTGGGTTGTATGTATTGATGTGTTGTATTGTGATTGTGCATGCGTGTTGTATATTATATGTTGTGACTTATGAATGTCTTTAACCTTGTGCTCGTCCATTTCTGTAAATGTGAGCGGACTCTAACAGGCGTGGTAAGACGATGCATAAAATTTTGCATTAAGCAGAAATTTCCGCATAAGGACCTCGGCTGTGATGTAACGGAGTGGTGTTTAAGAACCACTTCGCTGGTTTGAGAACCTCCTCTGTTATGCTACCGCTGAGGGTTGTCCTATTCATTTGATTGGTTCGGCCGACTGAGTATTGCGCCTGCGTAGAGTTCGACAGTTGAATCTCCCTGTTGCCACCGTTCCGGCTCCCTGTTGCCGCCGGCGAGATTGATTGCTAGAAAAGTTAGATTTTCGAAGTAATATTTCGAGTGGGGGAAATGTCTCGTTTTGTCCTGTTTAGTTTTTGCACAGTCCCATGTTTTGTATCCTCCCTTTCCTACCAGTAAAATTCCTTCACTTGGTTGCTCCTTCCTGAATCTTTCACAATCATGTGACGTCACCCATGCCAGTTTTTTCCGAGCCAATTTCGATTTTGTTTGTCTCTTTCTGCCGCAGCAAGTTCGTCCACCGCCGTTCACCGATCGCCAATGCGTTGTCATTGTTAGCCCGTCCTACTGCCTTAAATATAGGAAGTTTTAAGTTTAAATATTTTCAAGTCAGTCAACCGAAATCTCAACATCACACTCGGAAACGAAAATATCATATTTCACCAAAGCATCGACCGTGTATTGTCTCATGTTCAAAAAGCGCAACATCAGCACGATGATTAAACTTCTCCGCCTCGCACACTTCGTAATGTCATGCACCGTTTTGTTTAAAACCTGACAGCAATATTACAGCGTTGCCAAGCAAAATATGCAGAGTGGAAAACAACAATGACAACACACTAGTTAACTTACTGATGTGAAAGCGACCAGCATGCTCTGCATTATCGCAACTTGTCTTTGAAATTAACACAAAAAGCTCTCCTCAGCTGGACTGAACTCTCCTCAGCTGGACTACGTTCGTGTAGTTGGGCTTTCGTTCGCCGCGGAGGAACTTTTACAGCTCACTGTCCACCTCACGATATTCCGTTTGAGTTCCTCCCTGGACGGTAGGTAAGCGTCATCGCGCAGCCTTCCCTGCAACTTCGCTTCTCTCTTTTTGTCTTCTTTTGAGGCCTTGAGCTTCCACTCTTCAGCCCTTGAGATAGCTGACTGGAGGGCTGGTCTGGACTCGGGGATGCGGCCATGAGCGAAGCGGCAGAATTGAACGAGAGCGATAACTTTGCTCTTGCATAGTGCCGGTTGTCATATACACGTCTGTTTGAGGTCTTCTTCGATCTCATCCATGACTGAGGTGGTTGTTACCGCATCGAGACACGACTTCATGTCCAGTCCCGCACATTTGGCGAATATTCTTGACAGCAGCTTAGCCCGTTTGTTAGTTCAATGAGTCGCGACCCCCTCAGACCAGCCGGCCTGAGACATGACGTAGGTTGTCAGCAGCGGTTTTTTTCTTCTTCCCCTGGACCGGCCTATAGCAATTTTCCGGGGGAGGGGAAATTACCTCTGGCAATTTGCCAGGCAAAGAATTACGTTAACCGGTTTATGTGAACCCGGAGCAAACTAGGGAGTAGGGTAGCTATTTTACGTTAGTTTATTGTTCAAAGTAAATATATTATCTAGCATTACGTTAGGTATTTCGTTCAAGGTCAAAAATAAGTAAAACACGAGACACACATACATACATATTTTATTACATACACTCACGAACACACATACACTTGAACACAGTGTCAGTGTTGATGGAGCCGGGGTGCCATCATTGCAACAACGGGAGACTGTTGCCAGTCTCCCTGGCTCCGGCGCCTCGACGAGACCTGGTTGTGGGATGTATTTAGCTGGGAGAAAAGTCCTGAATAATAATAAAAACAGCGTCTAAGGCAAAGGGGAAAAAACCTGCGCGGAGGGCGAAAAATGCGCTAGGCCAAAAAAAACTGTTATATTTGATTAACTAAACGTGTTTGGTAGAGAAAATCAAAGAGGAGTCCTATCAATTCAGGGTAATTATCACCTAACAGCGTTTGAAGATTTAATGTGATGCGATTTTGTTGTGTGTAATTAATAATGTTCTGGCGTTTGTCGTTGTGTACTGGGCAAGTAATTAGTAAGTGTTTAATTGTGTAGCGTGGATAACCTGGGCAATGTTGGCAATTTGGTGGCGGGAGATTATCCATAATATAATAATGAGTAATTTGTGTATGACCGAGGCGGAGGCGCGCCAATATCACCTCCTTTTCTCTACAATTCTGGTGACTAGATATCAAATGTTGGACTTTTGGCTTGATCGGATGAAGATGAAAATGCGGAGCAGCGTCCCACTCGCGCTGGCGCAATATGTTAAGTTGTAAATTTTTATAATTTAAAACGTCTGTTACTGGACTTGGTAATTGGTTTTCTGAAGGTAATTCTAGGCTCAATTTCGCTAGTATGTCGGCTTCCTCGTTTCCTGGGATACCGGCGTGTCCTGGGATCCAGATAAATGTAATACTGCTGTTTCTGCTGTTTAAATACTTAATTAGCTGTCTAATTTTAAATACTATCGGATTTCTACAGTCACTAATCGAGGAAATGGCAGAGAGCGAGGCGGACGAGTCTGTGCAAATGACTACTTCTTTAAGTTTTTCCTTTCTAACGTGTATTAATGCTAGTAAAATTGATGATAGTTCCGCTGTGTATACGCTATTTGTGTCTGTAAGTCTAAAGTTATTTTTAGCTGTGTTTGAGAAGTATGCACCACCTGTTCGGCCGTCGCGCCGTGAGCCGTCTGTGTATATGTATGTGTATGTGTTGTGTTGTGCTTTGTGTTCGTGGAAGAGTGTGTGTGTCTCTGACGCGGTGACTGTGTTTTTGTTGTGTGTGAAGAGGCGGTGTGTGTCTGGTGTTGTGTCGAGCCAGTGAGATGTGAGTGGTGGCGTTGGCATTGTGTTGATGTGAGCGATGTTGAATAGTGTGAGTGTTTGTCTGATTCTGTGACTGATAAGTGGGTGTCGTGTTTGTAGTAGTGTTTGACGTCTTGTGGGTGCGGAGTGATTTAAGATGTGGAATGTTGGGCGTGTGGGGTGTGAACTTGCTCTGGCGTAGTATCTAAGTAATGTGTATTTGCGTCGGCGGCAGAGTAAGAATGTTTGTGTCGATGTGTAAGTTTGTGGTGTTGGTGGTGCGGCTGGCCCCAGTCACGATCCGCAAGGCAGCGTTTTGGACAGTTTGCATTTTTTTAATTTGTTTGGAACATATGGCATCAAATAAGAATGCGTTATAGTCCAGTATTGGGCGTATCAGGGAAGTATATAGTTGGAGGAGAGTGGCACGATCTGCGCGCCACTGTCGACTAGCCAATGACTTCATAATGTTAATTCGTCGCGTACACCTCTGCACTAAATCATTGAAGTGTGGGATGAACGAGAGACGTGTGGCTAGCGTTATTCCCAGATACTTGAATGATTTGACGAAAGGGATAATTTGATTGTTATATTTTAATGGAATGTAGGGTTCCACATATGCAGGTTTTTTTGAAAAAATTAGGGATGCCGATTTACTTGGAGAAATTTCCAGACCCCATTGGTCGCACCATACCTTTATATCAATGAGTACTAGTTGTAAAATTTTGCTGGCTTGATCGACACTGGGGTGCGAGAACCACACCGCCAGGTCATCAGCGTACATTGAAAATTTGAGACCTTTGTCGATCTTGTTAATATTACTGAAAATGTCGTTAATCATAATTAAAAATAGGGTTGGGGAGAGGACCGATCCCTGTGGGACATCGTGGTCCTGATTTTGATTTGGAGAATATGTGTTGCCGCACCCTACATTAAAAGTTCTGTTGTCTAAAAAGTTTTTGATAAATTTGGCGAGTCGACCTCGAATTTCGGCCTTAATGGACCTTTACTAGAAGTGCGGTTTTATTGACTCTGTCAAACGCAGCTCTCAAATCAAGGAAGAGGGCAACTGTGACCTCTCTCCCTCGAAAGCCGCGCTCGACAGAGTCGATAAGACCTACTAAATTGTCCGCAGTGGAGCGACCAGGTCGAAAACCACTTTGGTGTGGGGAAAGTAAATTATTTGATTCAATGTATGTCCTGATGCGTCCATTGATTATGCGTTCGAATAGTTTACATGCACAACTAGTTAGAGAAATAGGGCGATAGCTAGCGGGAGAAGATTTAGGTTTGCGAGGTTTAAGTATAGGAATTAGCGTACTATTATGCCAAGATTCAAAGAAAGTGCCGTGAAACCACATGATATTGAAGGCTGCTAGTAAGTTGGTGAGACCAGTCTCTGTCAAGTTTTTAAAGAAGGAGTAGTCAACTTGATCTGGTCCTACGGAAGTTTTACCACATTTACTAATAGCATATGTTAACTCTGAGTTGGTAAAAAGAGAGTTATAGATTTCTACGTTGTTAGAGTCAAAGCTAATAGATTGAAATTGATCGTTAAGTTGGTTAGTAAAAGTTGGTGTACCTTGTTGTGTTGATGACATGTTAGCGTAGTGTTGTGCAAATTGTGTTGCCACCTCTAGGGGAAGCGTGTAAGATGTGTTGTGTATTTGTAAGTGTGGGATTTTGTATGCCGGTGGTCTTTTATTTGAAAATGATCTAATTAATGTCCACATTTCTTAAAAGGAGGTAAATCGATTAAAGGTAGATGAGAATTCCTGCCAAGATTCTTGTTTTGCTTTGTCAATGATTGTTTTAGCTAAAGAGCGAGTTCTCCGTACTTCGTGTTCGTTTTCTGCAGTGATACAGGCTTGAAATTTCCTAAATGCTCTTTTCCGGAGGGCCACAGCTCTCTGGCATTCTGTGTTCCACCACGGGGCAGTACGCTGCCTCGGGTGGTGTTGTGTGTGTGTGCGTGTGTGTGGAATGTGTTGATGAGCTGATGCGAGGATAGTGTTTAAAAATGTGTTAATGTCGGTCTGGGAGTTATCGGGGTGATTAGCGTCAATGTGTTTTTGAAAGGAGGACCAGTCTGCTTTGCGAAGGTTCCATGTAGGCAGGGAGTAAAAATGTGTCTGTCCGGAAGGGACTTGTAGTTCTAAGTGAATTGGGAAATTATCGCTAAAAGGAGGGTCAGATTGTGCGTTAAATGTAAAAAGTGTCGCGATACGTGGTGTGGCGAAGGCGAGATCAATGGTGCTGTAAGTCACCTCGCCTCCTGAGTGGTGTATGTGTGTGGGTATTTGATCGTTAAGGAAGACCAAATTATGCCAGTCCAGTGGGTCTAGCATAATTTGGCCTCTACGGGAATTCAAGCGGCATCCCCAAGCCCGACTATGCGCGTTGAAATCGCCCATAATCAGACATGGGGTGTTAATATTTGTAATAAGCTGAGAAAAAGAATCAATGTCTATGTCCTCAGTGGGACGGAAATAAATAGAGATAAGAGTTAGTTCTAGCTGAGCGATTTTAATATTAACGCCGACTGCGTCTAAGGTTGTTTGAAGGTCGATTTGGTGATGCAAAAGTTGGTTTGAAATAAGCAAAGCCGAGCCGCCTCGGCGCGGTGATGCATTTACGTTATTTGTATAAAGGCTATATTCCGGGATCTTAAAAGCATAGTTATTAAAGTCGGCGTCAATAAAGTGGGTTTCCTGAACGCCGGCTACTAACGGATTATTATTTAGGACATAATGTTTGAATTGCCCCCAATGGGATATTAAAGATCTAACATTCCATTGGAGGACGAATTCTGACTGGTTATTAGTCATCTAGTTACTGTCCAGGCCACGCCTGGCGGTCGCTCGAGTACGCCTGCGGCGGGAGCGGGGGCGGCTCGACCTGCATTCAGGTTCAGCGGTGCGGGAGGGTGACTGGGAGGGCGAGGAGCAGGTGTCACTCTCAGAGAGTCGGGGAGGGGGAGGGGGGAGTGGGTGGGCAGGGAGCTGGACCGGGAGGGCGGGGACTGGGCGGGGTTGCGGGTCACTTTCAGGGAGACGGCTCTCATCAGGGAGTCGTCGGAAGAGGGCTCCTCCGAGGATCGGCGCTCCGCTGGTGCTGCGGAGGCCGGGGAGGGTGGGGGGGGGGGGGGGCAGAGTCGGTGTTCGGCTCGGCTGGGGAGCGCGGTGCCGGTGGCTCCGAGGCGCTTTCGTGTAACGACGTAATCGGGTCACGCGTATCAATTTGTAACGACGTCCCGCTGTCGCTACTAAATATAGTTCGTGGCTCGTGATAGTCTATCTCTCTCTCTAGGCCGAATCACTTCACTCTCACCCCTCACTCTCTCACTCTCTCAGACAGACTTTCTTCTCGCGTTGTTAGTTTTATTGATATTTGATGTCCAGCCGGCAAGCGGTCCGGCGTGGACGGCGGTCAGATCCAGAGTTCCCCAGTCCTACAGTGACCGGCGGCACCTCCTGCCAGCGGCGGCCCGGTCTGTCGAACTCTACGCAGGCGCAATACTCAGTCGGCCGAACCAATCAAATGAATAGGACAACCCTCAGCGGTAGCATAACAGAGGAGGTTCTCAAACCAGCGAAGTGGTTCTTAAACACCACTCCGTTACATCACAGCCGAGGTCCTTATGCGGAAATTTCTGCTTAATGCAAAATTTTATGCATCGTCTTACCACGCCTGTTAGAGTCCGCTCACATTTACAGAAATGGACGAGCACAAGGTTAAAGACATTCATAAGTCACAACATATAATATACAACACGCATGCACAATCACAATACAACACATCAATACATACAACCCACACACACACACGTTATCCCAAGCCCACACCCGTAGAAGTCCACGCGGTGTCGAAGTTCAGTCAAAGTTCAACAGTTCAATAGTCCAACTCATTTCGCACCATTTCGCTCTTTCGCTCACTGTCGCTCGCAATCAATCGCTTTCGCTCCGTCAGTCAATCGCTTTCGCTCCGTCAGATGTCGCACGGGTAGTCACCGCTCGCTTGGCCGGGCACGATGTTGCATTACGCCCGGTAGGTGGCGTGCGGGTAGCCATTTTGCTCGGCAGGTGGCGCGCGGGTAGTCATTTCGCTCGGCAGGTGGACCTGTTGGCCGTGTCCCGTTTGACCTGCTGAGCACAGCGGTCCTCGGCAACGCCTCCCGGAGGTTCCGGCGGCGTACCGGGGTGACCTTCTCCGTTGTCGGATCCTCGTCAGCGCCAGGGGAGCGCCTTCGGCCAGATGGGGTTTTGTCTGTGGGCCGTCACACAGGCGTCAGGTATCGGATTGTTGCCGTGTCAGGCAGGGCAGGGAGCGCGGGGTGTCCGGGTCTGTCTTTGTCGTCGGACTTGTGAGCTGGGTCGGTCGGTGCACAGGTCGGGTCGGGTCGATTTGAGTTGATGGCGTTGCGTCTTGACATGTCGGAGAGTCGTCTGTTGTGCCTGAGCCGGCTTCAGGAGGGATAGGAAAACACTGGGTTAGGATAGTCGGTTGCCTCGAACACCAGTACCGATACATACAATATATAATACCCAGAACGAGTAGACGAGTAGACACACACACTGACAGACACGCCCGGCACGACAGTTTGATAATGCCACTTAGCACGTGACCGAATGTCGTTAATGTGTGCCTTTAACAAAGAGACGGTGACAGTTATACGGACAGGGTCACACTCATCTCTTTGTTAAGCAGTTCATATTCTGTTAGGAATTTGGTCCAAAGTGCATCGGGTATGTCTTGGCGTATGTCCTGGTTATGTTTCGTTATAGCGTTTGCAAACTGGGTTTTGAACAGTTCTATGCGATAATTTAGTTTTTGAGCGAAGGTAGCCGGTGTTCGAGTGTCGATAGGTAGATGAATTGTCCAATGGTTGTAGCTTGGAACGAACTGACCTCTGGGCAGAAAAATCACGTTCGTCGTTGCCGTCGGAATAAATGCGAGTAGTAGTAATGGGGTAAGCAGGGCTGGATAAAACATTCTCGCTTCCAATCTGCAAACATACACAAACATACGTAAATATAACAACAATGACAATGAGGTTAGTACAGTACATCAAAACAGAACACACTGGTTTTGTTCCATTTCTCTCCATAAACTCCATATAAAACAAAATGACGGTGATCAGTCGCCATTAGCCTTTAGGGTCCCGTAGCGGGTCTACCCTTTTTGAACTGTGCACACTTCCTCTCCGTAGGTACTTCCAATCGGCATACAAACACGAATTCCCAATACTCTAAATCTTTCCATTCTCATAAAACACAGAATATTTGGCACACTAGCCAAAAGCATAATATTACAATGTGGCACACTGGCCAACAAAACTCCCTGCTCTATAACTTTTCAAACAAGCTCATCAACTTTGTCTGCTGGTCCATCAACTTTGCCAGAAGCACAGACTTACTCGGGTTAGTCACATTCACACTCATGCATGCACCTTTGCCGTCTACCTCAAATACTTCAGATTCAGAGAAATCAGATTCGAAATCAGATAGCGTATGTCTAGAATATTTTTCAGGGGGACTTTTTGCTTCTGTTCCTGAAGGGGGTGATTCGTCACGAGTAAGCGGTCTTTTAACAGGTTCACTAGTAGTTTCGGCTTCCGCTTCCGTACTTTTCTGTAAACGTTTTGCGAGTTTTGAAAGGGGTAAGTTGTCCTCACCGTCTGAGTCTGAAACGTGCTGCCGTTTCCATCGTCTTTGTAAGTCAGCTAAAGGTAAGTCGTCGTCAGATGAAAAGTCAGAGTCGCCCTTAGGAATGTCTGGTAGCTCAGACGGGTTTACGATAATGGAATCGTCTGCTTGGTCAGTTGGTTTGTCGGTGGTTTGATCGTTTTGTCGGTCGTCCGATTTTTCTTGGTCATATGTTTTGTCACTTACCTGAGGAGGTTCAATCTCGTCCGAAATCGTTGTGGTCAGTTGAGGCTTACTTACCGGCACGTAGCAAGGTTCCGAAAGTTCACAGGGTCGGGTCCAGCAGAGAACTTTGCGTCTCTGGAGGGTTGAACTCTGATGGGTATGTGCGATTTTTGCTTGGCCGATTTTTCCTGATATTTGCTGTCAATGTGTGATGGGTGGTCGGTAAGGTTTTTCCAAACGTTTTCTGATTTTACTCGCCGAAGATTGATTGCGTTGACTACTTTTGTGTGTCCAGACCATGGGCGTCGCCACGGATTTTTCACTGGGGGGGACGCACATTGGCGGATTCAGAACGGTGGTTTGGGGGGCATGGGGGGTTTGGGGGGGCAAATTCCAAAAAGTGTCGCACAATGCTGAAAACTCATCGGATTTCGCTTGCATAGCTGCATAGTTTGCATAGCTAACACTGATAGCTGATTTAAAACAAACTTTGCTTAGTAAAAGTTGCTTAGATTTTCTTTTATATTAGGAAATGTGTCAATTTTGCTCCGATTTTAGGCGTTTTTTGGGAGCCATGGCTGCTTTGCCCCCCCCCCCCCCCTGGATCCGCTAGTGGGGACGCATGTCGCATGGATGTCAATGACCGCATCAATTGTACATTTTTATCTTGGTAACTATTATCGGCATAATCTAATCCGATTATCTGATTTCATGGCAGGATATAAATCAAACGCAACAAGAAGAACGATAATGATAATATAGGAATGAATTCAGCATAAAAGATCATCGAATCTGTATCCTCAATTACCTTTTTATGTTCAAAAGATCAATTATGAACACGATCGGATTTATATTTTCAGAAACAATGTACTAAAAATACGATACCGAACCACTAGCTTCCTTAAGTTAGTTTTTGTCTTCGTCAACTGTTAAAGCACACGCCACGCATTCAAAATGTTCGACAGGACAACACATATTTGCACGTCTAAACTAGGTCGCTACACGAGATGTCTTGAAGCGAGATGCGTCGCTTGCAGAAGATGAATAAGCAATGGCAAAATGAAAACATCCAACCCTGATTTCCTCGGACGGTTTCACGGGTTCCGCCCGTATCACTATTTACATGGAGCCGAACACACGCTCTCGGCGGGGATTGAGGCTGATGAACGCCGCGACCACCCGGTCGGAGCTCACGGCAGCCACCCGGTCACGGTGAACGTGACAGACCGCCACCGAGTTCAGGCGCGCCTGTCCCATCGTAGACCGTAGCCACGTCTTCAGTCGCCGAAGCGCACTGAAGCTACGCTCAGCCGTCGCAGACGACGCTGGAAGGGTGAGTAGTTGTCGGATCAGCTTTACCGCGTCGGGGAACATGGCACGAGCGCTTTGTCCGAGAGCAGTCACCACGGCTACTGCCGCGTCAAGATTCTCCGGCTGGCTCTGTTTGTAAAGAACCTGCAGCTGCGGCACCAAGTCAGCCACCGACACCTCTGCCCTCCACGGACTTTCCTTCAGCAGCTCGTCGAGCTCTGTGATGTTGCAGCGAGACAGCAGAGCCTTCTCAACCTTGGCATGTTCTGTGATGCCCTCCTGATCGAATCGTTCGGCCAGTTGCATGCAGGCTGCGTCGATCGCCAGCAGCAGCTCCCCACCCAGGTACTGGGCCAGGTCCCTGGCGTGGTGCTGCTCTCCAGCTCCGGCGAAACGAGCTGGGACGCGCTTCTCACGGGGCAGCGCGACAGGCGTGTCGCAGCTGGACGCCTCCACCTTTCGCAGAAACTCCTGGATGGAGTTGTCGGCCCCGTCACGCTCCGCTTGCAGCAGCTCCTTGGTGAGCTAAACACTGCTCAGGAGCTGGGACACGGTGCAGCGTGAGCCCTGGAGGGCCTTGTTGAGGCGATCCAGCGGCGACAGCACCACGCGCGCCAGGTGAAGCGCCAACAGCGTGGACTGCTTGCGCAGCTGTGCGTGCAGGCCGGCTGCTCTTGCCGCGATGTGAGTGCGGCCGGCGCCCAGCTCTTTCGCTGTACTCAGCACCTCGTCGTACCGGGCGAGAGCCGCGTCCATCGCTTGCAGCCGGACTGTCCACCGGGTGGGACACAGAGGCCGTAAAACTATCCAGCTTTCTCTGCCGCTTCATCTTTTCACACTATTGCTCAAGCAAACCAACGTTCGCACATTTCCGCATGAATGAACGCAACGCTAGGAAGTGTCGTTGCCGTTGCTACCTCCTGAAAGATTCCATTCAGTCCCATTACGTCATGGATTCGGCCAATGGAAATTCAAGCTTTGCAGTCCTCTGCACAACTGCAATGTTTGTTTGTTTTATTTGGTTATTTTGGTTTGTTTCGTATATTTTATCGGACGACAGGCGTTCGGCCGCTGTGAGGGGCCTGGATCATGAATGGCCGCCTGTCAACGTCCCCCCCCCCCCTATTTCGCTATCGCCCAGCGCTAGTACCCTTCTATGATATATTTCCAAAAACTTAGCATGGAGTGTAGAGAGTTCTTCAACCATTGAAATTATACCAAGCATGAAGCATGCGGCTATAGCACTCGTGTATATAAATTCCAGCGGCTCAAAGGGACTTAAGTCTAAAACTGATTGCTGTTTTGTACACAGCATATTGATAGATGTACGGGTTGTACCCATGACGTCACGCAATTCGCTGCCTTGGCTGAATTGTATCTAGGGCCTCAGAATGAATGATGAATGAATGGATGAACTTGACATTCAATCATAGCAGAAGTCAATCTTGTGTACCAACTTTTGGCTGCCATATCATAATTGTATTTTCTACAAAGTAATTAAGTATTGGCGGATTCAGAACATCTTTAAGTACAAAGAAAGGACTCAACGATATAGGGTTAAAAATGACATGTATTTTGCGCTAAAAATAAATTTACTTTTTTATTTATTTTTATTTTGTCTTCAGTTTCATATCCTTTGGAACGAATTCAGCAAAAAAGCAAGTCTGCTTTCTTGGGGGGGACGTCCCCCCCCCCTGATTTTTGAACTGGGGGGACGCGTCCCCCCTGTCCCCCCCGCCGCCGACGCCCATGGTCCAGACAGTTGATTTTTTATCACAAAGGTTACATCACTCAAGGCCTTAATCACTCGATAAAACGGTTTCCATTTATAAGCCAGTTTTGAAGTAGCAGTTTCCGAAGGATCTCTAAAATAAACCATATCCCCCACATTAATATTGATAGGTTTCGCTTTTCTGTCATAATACGCTCTGTTCTTTTCGTGACTGTTCTCCAAATTGTGTTGAACGTGATGATGAGCATTGTGCATGGTTGCAAGCATAGATGGGACATACCCGTCCCCATGGTAACGGTATTTTGGCGACAAAAGAGTATCCACTGGTAGGACAGGATCACGACCATAAAGAACAAAGAATGGACTAAATTTTGTAGTTTCATTTTTGGCAGTTCGATAAGCTGATAAAATAGAAGGTATCTTTGTATCCCAACTCCGTTGAGTTCTATCTACTAATTTCGCTAACATGTCGTTTTGTACACGATTGTACCGTTCACACTTCCCGTTTGACTGCGGGGGATAGACAGAAGTTCTAATATGTTTAATGTTGAAAAATGCAGCAATTTGATCGATTACAGCGTTGCAGAATTCCGTTCCATTGTCAGAAACAATAATGCGCGGACAAGCATGTCGAGGAATGATATGCTCCATAAGAATTTGAGCGACAGTTTCAGCACTTTTAGATTTAGTCGCAAAAGACTCAGGCCAGCCAGAAAATAAATCAATGACGTTAATGATGTATCTGTTTCCGTTGTAACTCTCAGGAAATGGTCCACAGGTGTCAATAGCAATCTGTTCGAAAGGGTACTTGGGAATTTGCATTTTTTGTAGCGGTGGCCGTTCACGGCGCAGTTTCCGCATGTTGCAAGCAGCACAGTCTTGCAAGAACACAACAACATCACGATACATGCCAGACCAATAATAGCGAGATCGGAGTCTATCATACGTTTTATCCACACCTAGGTGACCTCCGAAATATCCTGCGTGTATTTCATCTATCAATGGTTTTTGCAAGAACTCCGGGATAACTAATTGTAAGCCCACAAAACGTCCACACTTTGAATGCTCAGAAACTCTATACTTCCAATACATAATGTCCATCTTCCAATACATCTTCCAATACATAATGTTTTAAAATTTCAGCATGATTCGAATGACTCGGGTCCTCCAAATTTTTTAGAATACGCTGAATTTTCAACGTCCCCAGCCTGGATGGTTTGAAAATCAGGATGGTCTTTCAGAAATGCTCGAAACTTCTTCTTGTTTTCCTTCTCTCCACGGTCCTCACATGCGACATCCAGCTGCACTACAGGTGCGTGATCTGAGTCGATAACATTCACACTAGGTTTTTGTACACTATTTACATAACATTGTCCGTTTCCGCTTTCCTCTTCCTGCGGGCTCACATAATCAGTGGGGCCATTTGACGACTCACGGGTCGCCATTCCTGGGCCAAAGCGAGACAATGCATCAGCTACCACATTTTGGCTACCTCGTATGTAGCTCACATCTCCTCCGTATTCATCCAATAAAATCGCCCAACGTTGAATTTTGGCGTTCTTCATTTCACTGGTGAACAAATGTTGTAGCGGTTTATGGTCAGTCATGATAGTAAATTTTGAACCCAGTAAATACGGACGGAACTTTTGCACACAATAAACAATGGCGTACGCCTCCTTCTCAATAATTGGCCAACGCTGTTGAGTTTCGTTTAATTGATGCGAAAGGTATTGAATAACACGTTCACCCATGTCAGTTTCTTGTACCAAAACGCCTCCAATGGCGTAACCACAGGCATCAGTGTATAATTTATATGGCTTACTAATGTCTGGATAAGCTAAAATAGGAGCCTCAGTAAGGGCTCGCCGTAATGCTTCGAACGAATTTTGACATTCTTCTGTCCAGTAGAAAATCCTGTTTTTTTTTGTCAGCTCTGTCAATGGTTTCGCAATTTTTGCATAATTTTGAATAAATCTGCGATAATAAACGGTCATACCGATAAAAGAACGAATTCCGCGGACGTCTGTCGGTGGTTCCAGTTGTTGGAGTGCTTCCACTTTTGCCGGGTCGGGTTTGATCCCATTTTTTGATACAACATGTCCTAAATAGTTTACTTCACTCTTCAGAAAATCACACTTAGACATTTTCAGTTTTAGTCCAGCATTTCTCAGACATGAAAAGACAGCTTCAATGTGCTCTATATGTTCCTCAAAAGTCTTAGAATGAATTAATATGTAATCAAGGTAGACCTCAGTAAATTTATGTAGGGTTCCCCTCAAAACCTCATTCATCAATTCCGAGAAAATAGCAGGCGCATTCACAGCGCCGAACGGAAGGACATTCCAGGCATATAATCCCGCAAAACAGGTAAACGCAGTATTTTCCTTTGACTCTTCCTCCATGGCAATTTGCCAATAACCAGACTTTAGATCGAGACTAGTAAAATATTTTGATCCGTCGAGCGAGGCTAGAACATCGTCAATTCTTGGGAGAGGGTAGCTGTTTTTCTTGGTAATTCGGTTCAGAGCTCGCAGATCAACACAAAATCTTTTTGAACCATCTTTCTTGTCCACAATAACAATAGGACTCGCCCACGGACTTTGACTGGGTGAAATGACTCCAGCTTTTAGCATCGCATCTATATGTTCTTGAACCATCTGTCTTTGACTAAAAGGTAACCGGTACGGGGCGTGTTTAATCGGAGGATGATCTCCTGTGTCAATTTTTGCTTTTACCAGATGGGTTCTTCCTAAATCACAGTCAGTTTTAGCAAACAAGTCGTTGTTTCGTTCCAACAACTCCTCTAGTTTTTGACGTTGTGCTTCAGACACATGAGACAGGTCAGCCTTCTGACTTTCTGAGATGTCCTCAGGTTCTGACGATTTTTGGGTTTGTTCACTGATAGAGGAAATGCATGATTCACTATCCCCCAAAACTTCGGCTATTCCTATCACAGAACGAGCGGGTATTGTGAAATCCCTGCCAGTCTCGTTCACAATCATGACGGCTATCTTTCGAGTTTCAGAAACTTTACTGACACTGGTAACCAAGCAAAACCCAGGTTCATCACCAAAAATAGGAACGTTGTTTAGAGGCTCTACTAAACAGTCCTGACCTATGAGCTGCTCTCGATTTATGTTGGCGGGAATTTCGACATATGACTGAGCACTGACAGTGACCGGTTGAGACAGTCGGATGAGAGACGTTGCGGAATGACAGGCAAGTTTTTGGGGCCGAAGTGGAATGATGTAGCCTACCAGATTTAATGTTTTGTGCCCAAAGTCAAGTTGAGCAGAAAAGTCCGTCAGAAAATCAGTTCCCAGGATGCATTGGTTTTTCAGTCCCTCTACTATTTGGAATTTATATGGTTGATCAAATCCAGAAATACTCACCTGAAGGGAAGCGGTTCCAAAATTATTCGGTCTGTGACCAGATACAGATTGCAGAGGAATACAGTCTGTCGTTGAAAAATCGCGGATGTGTTTTCGGGGAACTTTGTCAAACGTTTCCTTTGAAATTAATGAGATGTCGGCACCTGAATCAACTAACGCATATGTTTTCCTACTACCTAAATGAAGCCAGCACATTGGTGTGTCAGGTTTCACCTGAACACGTGCGATTTGTGGGTTTTGTGGGTGATTTCTCTCGGATGAATCGGAGTCTGAAGGACCACCGTTTTTGGGGCCTGTCCGGAAGGTCCGTGTCCGGGGGCCCGCTTTAGTTTCCCACGCGGCAAAACCGGTGAACATGACCCACTCTGTGGCATCGGTCGCAGATTGGCCGACCGTCAGGGGTCCATCTGTGCGTTTGTTTTTGTGGTGGTGGTGGTGGAGGTGTTGTGTACCTGTGTGGCAGTGGCGGAGGGTATAAGTACGGGTATGGTCCGGCTGTCACTTGGTGTGTCTGTCTTCGTGGTGTATATGTCGGCTGTCTGTACTGTGGTGCGGTGTTTGGTGGCTGTCGGTAACGTGGTGCGTTGCTTGTGTGCTGAGGGGTGTTTTGGGTGTGTTGTTGACGGTTTGGAGTTCGTTTTGAGTCATCTATCTGTTTTTGAAGTTCTCCTACCTTTTTCCGCAGTTCCGCAACCTCGTCTCTGTGTACCACGTCCACGTCCATCGGTTCCTCTGTGTCACCGTCCCGTCTGTACAGATGGAACATCTTGTCTGTTTGGGACTCCTTTAGAGCCGTTTTTTCCGTCGTGTCTAAGTCCTTACAGTTTTTTTCTAATGATTTGTCTGGCCAGTTTGTCGTCCCGAAGTCCTCTCTGAAAGGTGTCTACTAGTACGTCCCGAGCGTCTGTCGTGTCTAAGTCGTCAAATACGTCCTTAGCGGCGGCACGAAGCCTTTCGGCGTAATTTTGGACACTCTCTCCCTTGTGCTGCTTCGTGTTTCGAAGTTTTTCCTTGCACAGACCGCCTCTCCAAATCTCTCCCTTAGGTTTTGCCTTAGGTCTGTCCATGTGATAGGTGTACTGGTTAGTCGTGCGCCATATAGCCCCGCAGTTCCCCCCCGAGTGTCATCGTAGCCATGACACACATTCGGTCCGAGTCAACAGTATTGGATAGTTGGTCCATGTCTGTAAGCCAGTTGTAGAATTTTGAAGCCCCTTCCCCATGGTATGTACGAACATGTTTAGTTAGCGCTCCTACTCTTATCTCTTGAACCACACTTTGTAACGCCGCTGTCACATCCATTTTCACTCAACAAGAAAACAAGTTCACAAAAGAAAAATCCAAAATATTACACAACACAACACAGCCAACAAGTAAAACAAAAATGAATGAAAGCGAGATTGTTTAAAGGATAAAAAAAGGATTTGGCTCACTGTTAGACGTCCTTTAATACTTGAAGACGTGTAGAGGTAGTCGCCAGAAATCTAAGAAGTCCAGAAGAACAGAAGAAGTAGTTGTGTAGAAGTCTGAAGAATTTTGCCCGACGATATCCGGGGAGAACGACACCAATTTGTAACGACGTAATCGGGTCACGCGTATCAATTTGTAACGACGTCCCGCTGTCGCTACTAAATATAGTTCGTGGCTCGTGATAGTCTATCTCTCTCTCTAGGCCGAATCACTTCACTCTCTCCCCTCACTCTCTCACTCTCTCAGACAGACTTTCTTCTCACGTTGTTAGTTTTATTGATATTTGATGTCCAGCCGGCAAGCGGTCCGGCGTGGACGGCGGTCAGATCCAGAGTTCCCCAGTCCTACAGTGACCGGCGGCACCTCCTGCCAGCGGCGGCCCGGTCTGTCGAACTCTACGCAGGCGCAATACTCAGTCGGCCGAACCAATCAAACGAATAGGACAACCCTCAGCGGTAGCATAACAGAGGAGGTTCTCAAACCAGCGAAGTGGTTCTCAAACACCACTCCGTTACACTTCGGGGTCCGACAGGGGGGGGGGGGGGTTCGGGGAACTGGGCTGGCGGTCGGGGGGGGGGGGGTCTGTCGGCTGGGGGGTTTGGCGGGAGGCCGGTGTGGTGGGGGAGGTCCCGGGGGAGGGGGGACGGCCGGCCATGCGCCGGGGGTGATGTCTGGGCTGAGAGAGGGGGGGGGGGGGCGTGCGGTGGGCGCCGACTTTCTCGATCCGCCTCGCTTGCGAGGGCCCAGGCCCTGCAGCGGCGGTCCCAGGTCGAGCGGGCCCCGTCGCACGTGGCGCAGCGTGCTGCGCGCGTGCACCCCGTGGTCGGGTCGCTTCCTCGATGGAGTGAAGCGGTTGACCTCGCACACCCCTTGGTGTGCGAGTTCTCGGAGGATCATCTCCTCCGAGAAATGGGCGATGTCTGGGCATCAGACCAGACCCTCCACGGAGTTGAGGTGCGCCGGGGCCTCCACGGCGACCTCCACTCCAATGAAGTTGGTCCTTGCCATGACGCTGACGTTCTGCTCGGACGTCAGTGTCTCGATTAGGAGAGCTCCCGAACGAATGGGCTTGGCGTTAGCTACGTCGCCACAGATGGCGACCAGCCAACGCCGGACTGAGAACGGATTGACATGCCGAAATGGCATGCCATCCACTCGCCACATAAGGAGGCAAGCGGGTCCGTCCGGGGTGGGTGGGTCGGGGGGGGGGAGCCGAGCTCCAGGTCGGTCCCTGGGAGGCCCCTGAGGGGGGCAGGGAGTGGAACCGACCGGGGGTGGGGGTGCGCGGTCGCGCACCGGGGTACCCCTGAGGGGGGTCGGGGGGGGGGGGGGGGGGTCGGGGGTCCGGGGTTAGCCATCGTTACTCAGAGGATCACGATAGGGTTAAATTGGGGCCTAACTTGTTACTTTAACTTGCCACACACGACAGAGCGTGTTGGCAACTGCAAATTAAACTAGAAAAAGTGGAGGGGACCTAATCCGTGGAGGAGGCCTATTGCCAATACAAAAATTGTATCTAAAGGGTCTACCTACTTAAAAATAGCTAAGGTCTACCTATATAAGGGTCTAGCAGCCCTGCCACACGCACGTGGTCAGGGTTCCGCACCCGGAAGCGGTGAAGGGCTGGCGAAGGCTGGCTGGCTGGCTGGCTGGCTGGCTGTCGAAGGTCCGATGTCGATGAAAGGATGAGCGGGTCTTTCAAGAACCAGCAGCGGGTCTTTCAAGAAGCGGTCTACTTCAGCTGCTGCATCTATTTCACCTTGCGGCGAAGCGCCGGGTTCCACCAACACCTCGTCTTCTTTGGCGTCTTTTTCTCCTTCTTCTGTCTGAAACAAAATATGGTCACTGATTTGAATTAATTGTCATTAAACGTGACCAAACCTAGCCATTGAGTGAAATTCAGCAGTATTAAGTCCCGTTCATGGCGTAACCCTCGTCAGTGTAGAGTTCCATACCTACGTGACCATGCAGGGGGTTTGGTATGCCCCTCCCCCCCCCCCCCCCCCCATTGGCCTTTCGCCCCCAATGGAGCCCCGCCGCGATTCACAAAGGAGCGAGTTGCTTGTAATGAGAAGATAAAAAGAAATCGGGAATAGTGGGAAAATGGCGGAGAAACGGCGGTTATGGAAGTTACGTAACTTCGAAATATTTCATAAAATTGTCTTCTAAAAAATATTTTTACAATGGTGCGCGTATCGGATCTATACCGAGTCGATATTGAATCAGCATTCGCTTACACGATACGGGAGACGGAATGGAATGGAATAGGGACAGAACTAGAATGGGACGAGAAAGTGACGGACACATGATGGTAACGAGACAGAAACGGAGCGGGACGGGAGCGAGTAAAGAACGGGACGGGAGTGTGACCGGAACAAGACGGGATTGGGACGGTAGCGTGACGGGAATTGAACAGGACGGAAGAAGGGGTACGGGAGGACTGGAACGGGACTGGAACGGGACTGGAACGGGACTGGAACGGGACTGGAACGGGACTGGAACGGGACTGGAACGGCACTGGAACGGGACTGGAACGGCACTGGAACGGCACTGGAACGGTACTAGAACGGTATGGGAACTCGACGGAAACGGGACGAGACGGGAACGGGACGAGACGGGAACGGGACGAGACGAGAGGGGAACGGGACGGGACGGGACGAGACGGGAACGGGATGAGACGGGAACGGGATGAGACGGGAACGGGATGAGACGGGACCGGGATGAGAAGGGAACGGGACGAGACAAGACGGGAACGAGACGAGATGGGAACGGAACGAGACGGGAACGGGAACGGAACGGTAACGGAACGGGAAAGGGACGGGAACGGGACGGGAACGGGACGGGAACGGGACGGGAACGGGACGGGAACGGGACGGGAACGGGACGGGAACGGGACGGGAACGGGACGGGAACGGGACGGGAACGGGACGGGAACGGGACGAGAACGGGACGGGAACAGGACGGGAACGAGACGGGGACGGGAACGGGACGGGAACGGGACGGGAGCGGGACGGGAACGGGACGGGAACGGGACGGGAACGGGACGGGAACTGGACGGGAACGGGACGGGAACGGGACGGGAACGGGACGGGAACGGGACGGGAACGGGACGGGAACGGGACGGGAACGGGACGGGAACGGGACGGGAACGGGACGGGAACGGGACGGGAACGGGACGGGAACGGGACGGGACGGGAACGGGACGGGAACGGGACGGGAACGGGACGGGACGGGAACGGGACGGGAACGGGACGGGAACGGGACGGGACGGGACGGGACAGGACGGGACGGGACGGGACGGGACGGGGACGGGAACGGGAACGGGAACGGGAACGGGAACGGGAACGGGAACGGGAACGGGAACGGGAACGGGAACGGGACGGGACGGGACGGGAACGGGAACGGGAACGGGAACGGGAACGGGAACGGGAACGGGAACGGGAACGAGAACGGGAACGGGAACGGGAACGGGAACGGGACGGGACGGGACGGGACGGGACGGGACGGGACGGGACGGGACGGGACGGGACTGTCCGTTGGTGACTGACCACCGGATCGTGCGGAAATGTGAAGACGAGGCAGACAGGCGGATCGCGGAGTCGATAATAATACGGGACACACTGTCAGCACTCAACGACAACACCACGTCCTGGCAACTTCTACCAAAGTAGAAAATGACGGTTGAGCGCATAAAATATGTAATGTGTAAATGTCCATGTTAATATTAGCAGGAACTTAGCTGTTTCGAGATATACCTTGATGCTTGATAGACGGAATATGAATATATGAGGCATTGGAAAGAAAACAAGGCATGTACAGAGCGATGGTTACTGTGTGGGGTGTTGCATTCGGTCGATAAAGGGCAGTGCCCGAATATACCCGAAACAATTTTGGCTTTTAATTAATTTTGCCGAATAATTTGAGGATAAGGTCAAGTATGTTAATTGCCGAGCGGGCGCGAAGCGCCCGTGAGGTTTCTCGTCAACTTACTAGACAAATTTACATTTGGCCCGGCCCGAACCAGCCCGAACCGGCCCGACAAGGCCTGACACGGCCGTACAGACACTTTTCGGAAGCTAGTAACTTAACCCCTCCCCCCCTCCCCCAGTCAATGGCGGGTTAAAGAGAATACCATTGTATACTTTTGATGAATTGTGTTTGCAATTTACTTCAAAACTCTGGTTTCTACGATTTTGCAAACATTTATCGTTTTTCCACCAACATGACGTCATCAAAACATCATTATCTCCCAAACTATTTAACAATTACAATTATTTTGTTTACAGCGTACGTATAATTGTTGAGAACTCAGCTACTCAAAATTTCAGCAAAATTTCAGCATGTGTAACAAGTTATTTAATAAAATTATCAGGGGGCCTGTCAGCCCCCCCCCCCCCGTAGGGCGAGGGTTAAATGCTTGTTTCAGCATTTAATGCATAAGGAAGCGAAATCCGTTTAGTTTGTATACCTAATCAAGGGAGACTTTTGGGGATTTGCCCACCTCAATCAACTTATATTGGTGTTATGTTCTGGAAATTGGATGCTATAACAAACACTTAACCCAATTTATCCTTCAGCTGCACACAGTCTAATCCAGCTGCTCCTTCCCGTTGCGACTCCCGGACTTGGAAGTTGGGCCTCAGGTACTTTGAGGACCACGAGCCGCCACTGCCGGTCACCAGACTCTCTGACGTCATGAAGGGCCCGGTCTTGCTGGCCCCGGTCGATTCGCCTGGTACGGCGGCGTGGTGTGGCAAGGCCCAAGGCCGTATAAGAGGTAAGGCCGGTGTCAACAGGGCGTGATGTCCCGTCAGATACTTCATCAGATAGCTGTCAGTTGTCCCCGTGCCGCCGTGGACAGCATTGCCAGTGGCTGTTTGATTACAGCATTGCCAGTGGCACTTCCCTGTGCGCAGCGCCCGCAGTCGGCCGCAGCGCCGGGAGCTCCGCTCCCTCCCCTCCCGAGCCGCTGTGCCTCATCCTGCGTGAGTGCGAGTGATATGTGACAGCGTGGTGTGTGACTGGACTGTCGAGGAGTTACCGTGACTGCCGTGACATCGACGTCGGCATCAACATCGCCTCGTCGCTGCACCTGACCGAAGATGCACCGGGACATCGCCCGCCATCTGGTGCTCCTGGTGCTCACCTACCTGCTGGTGTCGGCTGCTGGACCATCACCGCCACCGGCCGGCACGTCACGAACACCACCACCACCACTGGTGCCGCGTCACCACCGTGACGAGCTCGGCCGTCGGTCCTGCCGCCACACCTCGCGGACGCCGTCCGTACCAGCGCCGGCGCCCCAGCCTCTGCCCGGCCGCAGCCGCGGCCGCTCTGACCCTGGCCGGCCCCCGGGCGGTCACGTGACCCGGCGTGGCAGGCGCGGTGCCGGCGCCAGGCGCCGGGGGTGCAGGGGCGGCCGTGACTGGCGGCGGTCTGGTCCTGGCGGCCAACGACGGAACATTCTGGCTGGGATGATCAACATCCAGTCTCTGCTACCCAAGACCGTCTCTCTGCAACATGAGTACCTGATGAGACATCACTACGATTTCTGTGTAATCACCGAGACTTGGCTTCGGTCCGCCACTGCGACCCGGCTCATCACATTCCCCGGTTACGCCCTTCACCGGGCCGACCGGCCGGGGGACGCGGGGTACGGTGGCGTGGCGGTGCTGATCCGTGACAGCTACGCGGCCTCTGTCATCCCCCAGCCGGCGCCAGACTGCGCAGACTGTCGGCTGGAGTCGCTGTGGATGCGAGTTAAGCCCGAGTCCGGATCCCACTTCTGCGTCGCCGTTGTCTACCGTCCTCCGCGCCGTACAGTGGCTGCCGTCCATGCGGACCTCACCGAACTGGAGATGCAGTTTCAACGTGTTTTACTGAGGTATCCGGGACCTGTTTTTATTATGGGTGACCTGAACTGCAACCTACTTGACACCTCAGGGAGTGTTGGGAAAGACCGTCTGTTGGACATGCTCAGTTCATTTAATTTGACACAATTTGTTCATCAACAACTACTCGTCCGGCTCTCTCTTAGACGTAGTAATTTGTAATTCCGGTGACATGGTACAGCGTGTGGGAGTTTTGAATTGCGCTTTTAGCCCTCACTGTTTCATTCGTGTGCTTTTACGTGTGCCGAAGTGCCGTAAGAAATCTCGCCGCATTCGCACTCGGCTTTTAAAGAGCATTGATCACTTTAGTTTACTGCATGACTTGCATCTCGTTGACTGGTCCGGTGTTTTTAGCTGCCCGTCCGTTCATGACATGTGGTCTTATATTTCTCACCGGCTGCTACGTGTGCTCGATCGTCACGCGCCTCTCAGGTTTACCTGTCTGAGAAACCCTGACGCGCCGCCTGTCACCCCGGCGACCTTGACTTTAATGGCCGAGCGGAGGGGCGTGTTGCGCCGCGAGGGACGGTCGCCGGCCTTCCGCGAGCTGGACAGGGTGCTGAGGTCGGCGATCAGGCGAGACTGCAGGACCGGTATTGAGGAGCGGCTGCGCACCCAGGGGAGCAGCTCCCTCTACCGCGTCATCCGCCCGCTGATCGCCAGTAAGCGGAGTGACACCGCCCGTCTGCCCTCGGCCACACCGGACGAGATGAATGATTTCTTCGTGAACGTGGGCCCACGCGTGGCGGCCAGCCTAGCTAGCGCCGGGGTGACCCCCGACGTTCAGTGCCGCCTGCCGCGCGTCGGTGCCTGTGGTTTCAGGGTCACCGGAGTGACGCTAGGTGAGCTGCGGGAGGTAGTGTTCTCCATGAAGCGATCTGGTGCGTGTGGTGCTGATGGCATCTGTATCCGTATCCTTCTCCTCTGTTTTGACGCCATCGGCCCTATCCTACTCCATGTTGTCAATACCTGCCTCATCTCCTGTGATTATCCCGATTCTTGGAAGCACTCCCTGGTCCATCCTATCTATAAATCTGGCGATCCTGACTTAGTTTCAAATTACCGGCCTATTTCCATCATTCCTTCCATGGCCAAAGTTGTCGAGCGCCTGGTGCAGCGGCAACTTTCCTTCTATATGTCCGACAATCACCTTCTATCCTCATCCCAACACGGCTTTCGCCCCCATCACTCTACCGAAACCGCTCTTCTTTCTGTCACTAACCATGTTTTTTCTAACATGGACCGAAGCCGTGTCTCTCTTCTGTGCCTTCTCGACCTCAGTAAATGTTTTGATGTCATTCCTCATTCTCTACTCCTATCCAAACTTCAGCTCCACGGCGTAGACCCGGCCTGGTTTACCTGCTATCTTTCCGGTCATACTCAGTCCATCTGTCTCACTTCTCCTTCCGGTGACAGAGTCGTTTCAAAACCTCTTCCCAACACCATGGGAGTCTTCCAAGGGTCAGTCCTAGGTCCCCTGTTATTCACTATCTTCGCCAACGACCTCAGCCTGCACGCGCCGGACGCTCATGTGACCCAGTACGCTGACGATACCCAAATCCTTATGTCCGACACCAAGCACAACCTTCCTGCACTTATCCTACGCATGGAGTCTACCTTATCTTCCCTAGCATCGTGGTTCCATGCCCACGGACTTAAACTCAACACATCCAAAACGGAAATCCTTCTCCTTGGCACCCGTCAGAACACCCGCGACCTCTCCCCTGTCAGCGTGCGGGTCGGTGGTGGGACCGTGAAGGAGAGCCGGTGCGTTAAGAACCTAGGCGTCACGTTCGACCGTCACCTCAGCTGGGACGCGCACGTTAGTGACGTGGTGCACAAATGCATCGGCCTCCTGATCGGTCTCCGCCACCTGAGGGCCTTCCTCCCGCGGCGCGCCATGCTGTCAGTGGTGCAGGCCTTGGTCATCTCGCGCGTGAGATACTGTCTTCCGGTGTGCGGAAACGGCTCGGTCTCAAACGACGACAGACTTATGAAAGTCGTGAATTTTGCCACCCGAGTCGTGACAGGGCTCCGTAAGTTTGACCACGTGTCTCGCGCGCGGGGTGACCTGGGCCTGCTCACAGCTCATGAGATGTACCATCTTCAGGTGGCCATTCTTGCCCACAAGATGTGTGTACTTGGCGAGCCCACGGAACTCGCTACTCAGTTTGTGACGTACGCTGACTCACGAGCGGGTGATCGTACCACCCGGCAGGACCGGCTGCTGCGGCCGCCCCCGATGAGAACGGCGGCAGGCAAGCGATCGTTTTTATGTCAGGCAACATCTGTGCTCAATGCTATGCCCGGCGACGCGATGCGATTGACGCCAGCAGCATTTAAACGAGCCGCAAAGACGCATGTACGTAATGCGTGACCAGCGAGTCAGTACGCGGAATATGTGACACTTGTAAATATCAGTATGTGTGCGGTGTGCGTGTGCTTGTATGTAAGTACCTTGACTTAATCCATCTGTTCTAACTTCATGACAATGACACGTAATAGCCACGCTTGTTGTGGAGTGTTCAGCTGATGTCAAATAAATAAATAAATTATGGATGGAACACGGCCTCTTCGCACCTCTATGCATTCCACGCCTGCTATGCAAAACAGGGAGTGGTGCATCCACAAGCTTTGTAGGGCCCCTTTGTCCTTGGTGCGCTCAACCCCAGATCGGTCTGTGTCGCTTTGGAGGTCACTTTGTCCATCTGGAGGTCATGGGGTACAGGTCACCGCGTGCGGGCTTGCATAACCACTAACCAGTAGCCCTGCTTGCTATGCAGGGGCAGTAAGTTGTGGCTGGCGCAGCTTAGTACGACTGTGGCTGGTTAACTGTGGCTGGTTAACTGGTTAACAGTCGCAGCTTAGTACGACTGTGGCTGGTTAACTGTGGCTGGTTAACTGGTTAACAGTCGCAGCTTAGTACGACTGTGGCTGGTTAACTGTGGCCGGTTAACTGGTTAACAGTCGCAGCTTAGTACGACTGTGGCTGGTTAACTGTGGATGGTTAACTGGTTAACAGTCGCAGCTTAGTACGACTGTGGCTGGTTAACCTGGCCCGACCTGGTTAACCTGACCAATCTGGCCCTGGTTAACCTGGCCCTGGTTAACCTGGCCTGACGACATTGCCGGTCGCCTCGCTGCTTTCCGCCGCGTGGTGTCGCTGCCGCCACGGACCGCGAGAGGTCACACTGCCTGGTGTATGCCTAATAACTCACCATCCCTTTGGGGGGGATAGAAAACGATCGTCCTCTGTTTATAGGAGGAAAGAAAAGAAAATGTGTGGAAAACATGACTATTTAGTCCACAAGTCACAACCAATATTTGTATTTTTCCTCACAGCTTCGGGATAAACAACCACACCGAGACGCCACCGACAGTGCAAAGGTTAGGTACCAAGACATTTCAACACATGGCTCCACCGTCCTACTAGCGCTGTCATGTTATGCTAGCCAATACGGGAGTAATCCAAATTACCCCTAACCTCAATTTACCCCGTTTTCCCGTACTAGAGTAGTAGCACAAGTTCCGGGTTCCCACCGGGAAGCCATTGAAATAAAACCAGCAGGCAGCATAGTTCAGAAATGGTGCGTTATTGTGACATAAGACAATAACAGTTATGAAACATATTTGTATCCATAGGCGGCGCCAGGTTAGTGAAAAACGGAGGCCAAATAGATACCAAATTCACCGAAAGCAAATTGCTACCAAACAATATAAATATGTTTACTGATCATAGATAGTGCCTTTTTGCACGTTGTACTTTATCATAGGCGTATCCGGGATCCAAATTGGGGAGGCACCAGACCTTTTGATAGGTATATTTTCAGCTATTACCAGTGGCGAATCCAGAAAAATCTTCAAGGGGGTGGTGGTGGGAAGGGGGTCATCAATTGCAGTGGTACCCCTACCTATACCCAAAATCTGAAAACTCAACGGATTTGGTCCACCATATTTTTGAGACCGCCGGAAAGCCGGACCGCCGGACGCCGACCGCCGGACCGCCGGACCGCCGGGACCGCCGGACCGCCGGACCGCCGGACCGCCGGACCGCCGGACCGCCGGACCGCCGGACCGCCGGACCGCCGGACCGCCGGACCGCCGGACCGCCGGACCGCCGGGACCGCCGGACCGCCGGACCGCCGGGACCGCCGGACCGCCGGACCGCCGGACGCCGGACCGCCGGACCGCCGGACCGCCGGACCGCCGGACCGCCGGACCGCCGGACCGCCGGAC
>JAXIVJ010006614.1:2500-65768 GCA_036785665.1 Chirona hameri
ATATAGCATTTTTAGAGGTCCGCACCATACGTAATGCGACGCATTGAAAAAGCATATCCAGGGCATAAGACTATAAAAAATCGCGCCGCTCCGCGGCGCATTTTGTTTAAGAGTTCCAGGTCTTGAGCTTTAAAAAATTTCAAGCTGGTGCTTGGTTATAGCTGATTCCAATTTGGTGTCGCTTGTTCCAAAGCTGATATGGCAGTTTGCTAACTCCAGCTCCTAAAAGTCGGTATAACCCATGTCATACCTGTCATATGGCATTTTCCATCCTGGTACCATGCCTTTTCATCCGTTTTGTTTGGCCATTTCAACGCTTGGGAAGGGGGCCCTTTCAACGCTCGGGTAGGGGCCCTGTCGAGCCCCCCTCCCCCCCCCCCCCCCCCCCCGCTGGACGAAATCTTGGCTTTGCTGTCCCCAGAGCCCAATCCCCTCATAAAATATTAACTTTAAAGCGGGCTACATGCAGGCACGTAGCCAAGGGACGGCGGGGTGCCAGATGTAGCCAGATGGGCGCCTGGCTACATGTTTAGTGAGGATTTTGCCAAGTTCCGAAAAAGGCGACGCGAACGCAAGACGTGGACATCGGCACCCGGAAGCTGCTCCAGCGGTGCCCAACTTGCTGGACCGAACAGCTAATAGTGGGGACCAGGCCAGGACCATCTCCCCAAGCCAACTCCCACCAGGCTCCTCCGGATCCACAGGAACCATTTATGTGCGGAAAAGTCGTTCTGCCTCTTGCTGCTTTCAAACCATTTGCACTGTTACCAGTTGTTTGTTACCGTTCAGTACATATGTATACAGTTATTATTATCATTCTATTGATCTATTGAGCGCTGTCTGTCACCGACATCGTGATTTACTATCCGGGCTAATGTAGGTATATGAAAAACTACCTTCATTTCAATATTCGTAATCATACCGAGATGTGCAACCAGGAAAAGGGGTTACCTGAGGCTTGGCTCCAATCACGGTCTAGTTCCAATATTAAAATGTATTTTCCACGACCTAAAATTAAAATTGTCACGCCGCTTCGCGGCGTCATATCGGTGGGCATCGTCATAACGAAGCCATCGTCATCGTCATCGGTTCGTCGTAATGCTGAATTTAATGAATAACATTTTTACCTTCTTATCCTCTACAAGGCCCACCGCCTATATTTATGTGTTTTATCGGCAAACCCGTAAGAAATCGCGCTGCTTGGCGACGCTAAATAACAAGTGCCTACTATAATCTGAAAATCCACATTAAAAATGCTGCAAAGGCTTAAATACACGCAGACAAAAATGGGGGTTATTTTTTCCCGCATTTCAGCCGACCTCCACTAAAAAATTATCGGCGACGCCCCTGCGAGTTGGTATGAGATAAACGTTATTATTACCTTTATGTGTATATGCTACGGATTATCGTGTTTTTGTGGGGGGGGTTTCTCCGAAAAAAGTGAATTTCTTAAGTTCGAATACCAAAATAAGGTGACCGGCCCAAATCCGCGGAGGGGAAAAAATGGGGGTAACTTTTTGCCTCAAAAGATCCCCCCACCCCCCACCCCACGGAGATAGGCTGGATCGGCCAGTGGTCTCATATTAATTATGGAGATGGAGGCATTATGTTTCAGTACTACAGTAGATTACATGTGCATACATACATATTACATACACTACATCTAAAATAATGACACATTTGTGATATTGCGAGTTTTTTGGGCGATGGCACCCCCCCCCCCCCTTGAGCGATGGCGCCCCCAACGCCACCAATTTGTCCGTACCACTTTTTTGGACGTCGTTGCGCCCCTGTTTCTGCATGAAGGGGACAAAGTTAGATGCGGTTTGTCCGACCCCAGGCAGACTGTCCTGACATCAGATTATCCTGTCCTGACATCGGACATCGGACATCGGATTAGTACTCATTCCGCCGCACGGCTGACTGCAGCCGCCAAGGGTCACAACTCACAGTTCTTAGTTTAAAATTTGCTTTGTTTGTATCTCGTCATACCGAATCCGAACCAATACACATTATAACTTATTGTTGCCATCTTGCGCAATCGGCTCTCATTGTGCAATGTTTCTTTTGTTTACGTTTGAGTTTTATCGGTGCCATGCTGAATGGTCATTTCTGGGAATGATGTGTGTTTCAAGGCATGTAGCTATGATATTTGTAATCCCACCTTTTGTACTCCCGTCGGAGAAATGTTCCTTCTCTCCGAATCAGTAAGCTAAATGCAGCAACAGCACACGGCGGTTAGCTCGATCATCAACAAGCAGGCCTGGCGAGGCCCATGCCGGTGTGTTATGGAGCCGGCAGACCGTGTTTCACCCGCGCTTCTGACGTGCTCCCCAGCAATCGGCATTCCCGCGCGCCCGGCAGCTAACCGGCGGCACCGCACATATCGCTTCTCACTACAAAGGATCGGCGCCGACGCTCGGACTCGCTCGCAACCCAGTCGTCCCCCGGTCCCTCCGTCGATCGTTTATCACGCGCTAAAAACGCCGCTCTCCGGACGAGTGGCGTCCAAAAACGGAGCAATTTTCCGTCTCATCGCTGGCATACGGGCGCCAGCCCGCTCCGCTATTCATTCGTTATCAAATAATAGGGCTTTATGACCTGGCTGGGCGGCGATTTATTTCGCATTCATGGCGTGCTTCAGGCCGGGATTGGCCACGCTTGCGGTCCACCTGGTAGCCTGTAATGACAGATAGATGTAGCACCGGTGGTAATGCGAGTGATTCCTTTGGCGCGTTAGTGCCGTGACGGCGTTGGCCGGCGGCCAGGGTGCCACAAAGGCCGCGCCGCGCTGCGCCGCAGACAGCGCGCCGCGCATCCTCTTCAGCGGCTTTGTCGGCCGTCCCGGCCCGCCGCCGCGACACACAAATATGCCGCCAGCGGCCGGCGACACCGGCGCGGCAATTTTCCGGCTCTCGAGCGGTGCGGGGCGGAGCGGGGCGGGGCGGGGCGGGGCGGGGGCAGCTGCGGCCGGACCGGCCTCGGTGACTGAGCATTGAGCACTGAGCAGCAGGCTCTCCAGTGAGCCGACTCTCGTGCCGGCTATCCTCAGATCTCACCGCTCAGCCTGCATTGGCTATTGCTGATATGTCGAGCTCAGCCTGCATTGGCTAGTGCTGATATGTCGAGCTCAGCCTGCATTGGCTATTGCTGATATGTCGAGCTCAGCCTGCATTGGCTATTGCTGATATGTCGAGCTCAGCCTGCATTGGCTAGTGCTGATATGTCGAGCTCAGCCTGCATTGGCTATTGCTGATATGTCGAGCTCAGCCTGCATTGGCTATTGCTGATATGTCGAGCTCAGCCTGCATTGGCTAGTGCTGATATGTCGAGCTCAGCCTGCATTGGCTATTGCTGATATGTCGAGCTCAGCCTGCATTGGCTATTGCTGATATGTCGAGCTCAGCCTGCATTGGCTATTGCTGATATGTCGAGCTCAGTCTGCATTGGCTAGTGCTGATATGTCGAGCTCAGCCTGCATTGGCTATTGCTGATATGTCGAGCTCAGCCTGCATTGGCTATTGCTGATATGTCGAGCTCAGCCTGCATTGGCTATTGCTGATATGTCGAGCTCAGCCTGCATTGGCTAGTGCTGATATGTCGAGCTCAGCCTGCATTGGCTATTGCTGATATGTCGAGCTCAGCCTGCATTGGCTATTGCTGATATGTCGAGCTCAGCCTGCATTGGCTATTGCTGATATGTCGAGCTCAGCCTGCATTGGCTATTGTTGATATGTCGAGCTCAGCCTGCATTGGCTATTGCTTATATGTCGAGCTCAGCCTGCATTGGCTAGTGCTGATATGTCGACTTCAGCCTGCAATGACTATTGCTGATATGTCGAGCTCAGCCTGCATTGGCTATTGCTGATATGTTGAGCTCAGCATGCATTGGCTATTGCTGATATGTCGAGCTCAGCCTGCATTGCCTATTGCTGATATGTCGAGCTCAGTCTGCATTGGCTAGTGCTGATATGTCGAGCTCAGCCTGCATTGGCTATTGCTGATATGTCGAGCTCAGTCTGCATTGCCTATTGCTGATATGTCGAGCTCAGTCTGCATTGGCTATTGCTGATATGTTGAGCTCAGCCTGCATTGCCTATTGCTGATATGTCGAGCTCAGTCTGCATCGGCTATTGCTGATATGTCGAGCTCAGCCTGCATTGGCTAGCAGGGGTGTGGGAACTGTTTTCAAGTTGGGTGGCGAACTTTTTTTGGCAGATCTGAGGCATAAAGGATAGCTAAAAGGAGCGATACATTGTAGTCACCCGTATATATTGAAGCTAATAGGTTTGCCCAATTAAAAAGGTAGCTCGAGAAGAAGAAAAAATATCACTAGAGAATAGCTGGTGGACATGCAGACAGTGCGTATCGGCACTTGAGTTTTAAAAAAAAAAAACGCACGGAACTGGACCACATGCTGGGTCTGAATTCAGAGCCAGAGTGCCGAACTTCCGAATATGAGCATACCTTGTATGCTTAGCATTGGTTATTCCAATCGTGTGCGAAGCACCCGTGGGATTTTTCGTCAACTTAGATTAATTTAAATTTGACCTTGCCTACATGGCCCGGCCGGGCCGTACTATTCAGAAGCTTAGAACTTTGGCACTCTCACCCAATTGCATTCGGGTCTCTGCCATTCGATAGCCCCATTAAATGTATTTATTTCATTTATTCATGCATATCACCAACGGGCTGAGACACCCACTGACAGGTGAAGTTGTCAGGTAAAATTAAATATTATATTTGTGGTATGTTACCTTCTGACATGGGTGGTAGCGTGACCAGGGGCGTAGCTAAGGGGCCGTTCGCCAACCTTCTCTGTTCGCGAACGGCCCGAGGGCCCCTCAGACCTTGCAAGGGCCCTCTCAGACCAACCGAGGGTTTTCTTAGACCAGACTAGGTCAGTCTCAGGCCTGGGAAGGCCCTTTTAGACTGGCTGTGCCCTCTCAAGACTGGAAAGGGTCAAAGGGCCCTCTCAAACCGATTTAGGGCCCTCAGAGGTCCAGTAGGGACCCCTTCAGACCGGATCAGGGCCCTCTGAGGCCTGGTAAGGGCCCTTTCAAACCAGCGAAGAGCCCTTTCAACCCGCGCGGCGCAGGGGTCTCCAGCCGATTGCGCGGCGCTGGGGGGTAAATTTTACCCCCCTCGTATCTTCCGAACCAATGACCGCAGCGAGACGCGCAAGGCATCGATCGAAAGCTCTCAGTGAGAAAAATTTAACGCATACCCGAAATTATTAAAATAAGGTCACATGTCAGGTCAGATCAGGTAAAATGTAAAAATTGAGGTATTTGGGTTTTTGGGCCATACTTTCCATCCAAAGCCTTAGATTGCGACCATTATCTCACAAAGTGCTCTCAAATGTATAATGCATCCCCGCGTAAGCAAAAGTGAAATTGTAAGCAAAGGTCAAGATCAAGGTCAGGTCACAAAAGGTTACAAGTCTACGAAAGCCATGCGACACATGTTGTATGGGTTATTTTACACGTAGATTTCGATAGTAACAGCTATTTTCACAACCTGACCCCATATAATGGTCTCAGGTCAAGGTCAGGTCACAATAAGGACACAATTTGAAATTGATTGATATAAATAAAAAACCATGTTTCTAGATCAAATGTATCTCAGAAATACAGTGGTGGCATTTATGTGTCTGTATCTGGTCACTAAAAGCCAAAAACGTAACTTCGAAAAATGATGGCATGAGTTACTTATACTTAGGTAACCATAAGTCAGTCAAAAATAAAGATATTGCTTTGTAATTTGGTTTGGGTATCGTCTATACTTGGTTATCTAACATATCTTCCGGTGTTTTTAAATATCTTCTAAAAAACTTTTGTTTTTTGCATTTTGGGGGTCCAAAACCCAAAATTTTGCAAATTCGTGATAGTCATTTGGAAGATAATGTTATTTCCTTTCTTTTGACATTTTTGATTTGCGATTTGCATCAAAACTCTATGTTTTACGATTTTGCAAACATTTAACGTTTTTCCACTATAAATGGCATGACATAACGTCACTAAAACGTCATTATCTCCCAAACGTCGTCACCAATTGCAATCAAATTTTGACAGAAGACGTATAAATGATGCAGCATGAGGTACCAAAAGTTTAACTCCGATATCTGTCATAGTTTTCAGCTATTGAGAAAATCCGGCAGGGGGGTAAAATGTACCCCCCCAGCGCCGCGCGGGTTAAGGCTGGGAAGGGCCAACTCAGACCGATATATGGCTCCTTCAAGCTCAGAAGGGGCCTGTCAGACCTAGAAATTACCCTTTTAACCGGCATAGCCCACCCGCTAAGGTTTGGTATGGGCTCTCTTAGCGGGCGTAGGGACCATCGGTCTTGCAAGGGCCTTCTCAAACCACCCTTGGGCCCTCTCAGGATTCGCAAGGGCTCTCTCGGACCCGCGTAAGGCCCCTAAGGCCTAGCAAAGGTCATGTGAAGCAGGCGTAGGGCCCTTTCATGCCTGGCAAGGGCCTTCTCAAACCGGCGTTGGACCCGTCCAAAGCTTGGCGAGGGCCCTCTTAATCGGGCGTAGGGCCCTCTCAGACCTGGAAGGGGCCCTTCCAATCCACCCAGGACCCCCTCAGGAGTGGTAAATGACCTCTTAGGCCGCCCTTTCAGACCTGAAAAGGACCCTCTCAAACCGACGTAGGACCCTCTCAAACCGACGTAGGACCCTCTCAAACCGACGTAGGACCCTCTCAAACCGACGTAGGACCATCTCAAGCCCAGCAAGGGCCCAGGCCCCACTCAGACCCTTTCAGATTTACGTAGAGCCCCTATGGCCTGTCAAGGGCCCTCTAAAGCGGGCGTAAGGTCCTTTCAAGCCTGGTAAGCGCTCTCTCAGACTGATCCTAAGGAACGACTGTCAGTAGTTTTGCACGTAACGAAAATTAAGTCTATGCATATACGGATGAACGCAAGTGCGGACCATCATTGCGTAAATTAGACTTCGAGCTTATGCAAAAGCGCCCGTTCTCACATTTCAATCACCTCCGTAGTTGGGGTGGGGGGGGGGGGCAAAGCTGAAACACACTCCGATCACCGTCTTTGTTCCACAAAACACATGCAAATTTCCGTCGGCAATACCGTTGATCTAATTCAGAATTAAAAGATCATGTAAAAAGTGGGCGGATTGCCGCCTGTCCCCCAGTGCTCCAAAGATGGGGGGGGCGTCGCCTCCCAGGTCCAAAGTTGCGGGGCGAGTTGCCCCCACTGCCCCCACGGTTCCCACGTCCCTGTTGGCTAGTGCTGATATGTTGAGCTCAGCCTGCACGTTTAACTGATATAGCAGTTGTAATGACCATGTCGAGAAATCGCTTACTGCATACTCCGTTTGGTTGCAAAGAACGTCCTGCCGAATAGAATTAATGTTTTGTCTTTTTCTTTATAAATGCGTGCTTCGACTACATGCCAAGAATGCAAATTATATCAAACGTGGCATTATGTCGAAAATATCCACTCTGCAGTCACACCAAATTATATCAAACGTGGCATTATGTCGAAAATATGCACTCTGCAGTCACACCAAATTATATCAAACGTGGCATTATGTCGAAAATATGCACTATGCAGTCACACCAAATTATATCAAACGTGGCATTATGTCGAAAATATGCACTATGCAGTCACACCAAATTATATCAAACGTGGCATTATGTCGAAAATATCCACTATGCAGTCACACCAAATTATATCAAACGTGGCATTATGTCGAAAATATCCACTATGCAGTCACACCAAATTATATCAAACGTGGCATTATGTCGAAAATAGGCACTCTGCAGTCACACCAAATTATATCAAACGTGGCATTATGTCGAAAATATGCACTCTGCAGTCACACCAAATTATATCAAACGTGGCATTATGTCGAAAATATCCACTCTGCAGTCACACCAAATTATATCAAACGTGGCATTATGTCGAAAATATGCACTCTGCAGTCACACCAAATTATATCAAACGTGGCATTATGTCGAAAATATCCACTATGCAGTCACACCAAATTATATCAAACGTGGCATTATGTCGAAAATATGCACTCTGCAGTCACACCAAATTATATCAAACGTGGCATTATGTCGAAAATATCCACTATGCAGTCACACCAAATTATATCAAACGTGGCATTATGTCGAAAATATGCACTCTGCAGTCACACCAAATTATATCAAACGTGGCATTATGTCGAAAATATCCACTCTGCAGTCACACCAAATTATATCAAACGTGGCATTATGTCGAAAATATGCACTCTGCAGTCACACCAAATTATATCAAACGTGGCATTATGTCGAAAATATGCACTATGCAGTCACACCAAATTATATCAAACGTGGCATTATGTCGAAAATATGCACTCTGCAGTCACACAAAATTATATCAAACGTGGCATTATGTCGAAAATATGCACTCTGCAGTCACACCAAATTATATCAAACGTGGCATTATGTCGAAAATAGGCACTCTGCAGTCACACCAAATTATATCAAACGTGGCATTATGTCGAAAATATGCACTCTGCAGTCACACCAAATTATATCAAACGTGGCATTATGTCGAAAATATGCACTATGCAGTCACACCAAATTATATCAAACGTGGCATTATGTCGAAAATATGCACTCTGCAGTCACACCAAATTATATCAAACGTGGCATTATGTCGAAAATATTCACTCTGCAGTCACACCAAATTATATCAAACGTGGCATTATGTCGAAAATAGGCACTCTGCAGTCACACCAAATTATATCAAACGTGGCATTATGTCGAAAATATGCACTCTGCAGTCACACCAAATTATATCAAACGTGGCATTATGTCGAAAATATGCACTCTGCAGTCACACCAAATTATATCAAACGTGGCATTATGTCGAAAATATGCACTCTGCAGTCACACCAAATTATATCAAACGTGGCATTATGTCGAAAATATGCACTCTGCAGTCACACCAAATTATATTAAACGTGGTATTATGTCGAAAATAGGCACTCTGCAGTCACACCAAATTATATCAAACGTGGCATTATGTCGAAAATATGCACTATGCAGTCACACCAAATTATATCAAACGTGGCATTATGTCGAAAATATGCACTCTGCAGTCACACCAAATTATATCAAACGTGGCATTATGTCGAAAATATCCACTATGCAGTCACACCAAATTATATCAAACGTGGCATTATGTCGAAAATATCCACTCTGCAGTCACACCAAATTATATCAAACGTGGCATTATGTCGAAAATATCCACTCTGCAGTCACACCAAATTATATCAAACGTGGCATTATGTCGAAAATATGCACTCTGCAGTCACACCAAATTATATCAAACGTGGCATTATGTCGAAAATATGCACTATGCAGTCACACCAAATTATATCAAACGTGGCATTATGTCGAAAATATGCACTATGCAGTCACACCAAATTATATCAAACGTGGCATTATGTCGAAAATATGCACTATGCAGTCACACCAAATTATATCAAACGTGGCATTATGTCGAAAATATCCACTCTGCAGTCACACCAAATTATATCAAACGTGGCATTATGTCGAAAATATCCACTATGCAGTCACTGCAAATTATGTCAAACGTGGCATTATGTCGAAAATATCCACTATGCAGTCACACCAAATTATATCAAACGTGGCATTATGTCGAAAATATGCACTATGCAGTCACACCAAATTATATCAAACGTGGCATTATGTCGAAAATATGCACTCTGCAGTCACACCAAATTATATCAAACGTGGCATTATGTCGAAAATATCCACTATGCAGTCACACCAAATTATATCAAACGTGGCATTATGTCGAAAATATGCACTCTGCAGTCACACCAAATTATATCAAACGTGGCATTATGTCGAAAATATGCACTATGCAGTCACACCAAATTATATCAAACGTGGCATTATGTCGAAAATATGCACTATGCAGTCACACCAAATTATATCAAACGTGGCATTATGTCGAAAATATGCACTATGCAGTCACACCAAATTATATCAAACGTGGCATTATGTCGAAAATATGCACTCTGCAGTCACACCAAATTATATCAAACGTGGCATTATGTCGAAAATATCCACTCTGCAGTCACACCAAATTATATCAAACGTGGCATTATGTCGAAAATATGCACTCTGCAGTCACACCAAATTATATCAAACGTGGCATTATGTCGAAAATATGCACTATGCAGTCACACCAAATTATATCAAACGTGGCATTATGTCGAAAATATGCACTATGCAGTCACACCAAATTATATCAAACGTGGCATTATGTCGAAAATATCCACTATGCAGTCACACCAAATTATATCAAACGTGGCATTATGTCGAAAATATCCACTATGCAGTCACACCAAATTATATCAAACGTGGCATTATGTCGAAAATAGGCACTCTGCAGTCACACCAAATTATATCAAACGTGGCATTATGTCGAAAATATGCACTCTGCAGTCACACCAAATTATATCAAACGTGGCATTATGTCGAAAATATCCACTCTGCAGTCACACCAAATTATATCAAACGTGGCATTATGTCGAAAATATGCACTCTGCAGTCACACCAAATTATATCAAACGTGGCATTATGTCGAAAATATCCACTATGCAGTCACACCAAATTATATCAAACGTGGCATTATGTCGAAAATATGCACTCTGCAGTCACACCAAATTATATCAAACGTGGCATTATGTCGAAAATATCCACTATGCAGTCACACCAAATTATATCAAACGTGGCATTATGTCGAAAATATGCACTCTGCAGTCACACCAAATTATATCAAACGTGGCATTATGTCGAAAATATCCACTCTGCAGTCACACCAAATTATATCAAACGTGGCATTATGTCGAAAATATGCACTCTGCAGTCACACCAAATTATATCAAACGTGGCATTATGTCGAAAATATGCACTATGCAGTCACACCAAATTATATCAAACGTGGCATTATGTCGAAAATATGCACTCTGCAGTCACACAAAATTATATCAAACGTGGCATTATGTCGAAAATATGCACTCTGCAGTCACACCAAATTATATCAAACGTGGCATTATGTCGAAAATAGGCACTCTGCAGTCACACCAAATTATATCAAACGTGGCATTATGTCGAAAATATGCACTCTGCAGTCACACCAAATTATATCAAACGTGGCATTATGTCGAAAATATGCACTATGCAGTCACACCAAATTATATCAAACGTGGCATTATGTCGAAAATATGCACTCTGCAGTCACACCAAATTATATCAAACGTGGCATTATGTCGAAAATATTCACTCTGCAGTCACACCAAATTATATCAAACGTGGCATTATGTCGAAAATAGGCACTCTGCAGTCACACCAAATTATATCAAACGTGGCATTATGTCGAAAATATGCACTCTGCAGTCACACCAAATTATATCAAACGTGGCATTATGTCGAAAATATGCACTCTGCAGTCACACCAAATTATATCAAACGTGGCATTATGTCGAAAATATGCACTCTGCAGTCACACCAAATTATATCAAACGTGGCATTATGTCGAAAATATGCACTCTGCAGTCACACCAAATTATATCAAACGTGGTATTATGTCGAAAATAGGCACTCTGCAGTCACACCAAATTATATCAAACGTGGCATTATGTCGAAAATATGCACTATGCAGTCACACCAAATTATATCAAACGTGGCATTATGTCGAAAATATGCACTCTGCAGTCACACCAAATTATATCAAACGTGGCATTATGTCGAAAATATCCACTATGCAGTCACACCAAATTATATCAAACGTGGCATTATGTCGAAAATATCCACTCTGCAGTCACACCAAATTATATCAAACGTGGCATTATGTCGAAAATATCCACTCTGCAGTCACACCAAATTATATCAAACGTGGCATTATGTCGAAAATATGCACTCTGCAGTCACACCAAATTATATCAAACGTGGCATTATGTCGAAAATATGCACTATGCAGTCACACCAAATTATATCAAACGTGGCATTATGTCGAAAATATGCACTATGCAGTCACACCAAATTATATCAAACGTGGCATTATGTCGAAAATATGCACTATGCAGTCACACCAAATTATATCAAACGTGGCATTATGTCGAAAATATCCACTCTGCAGTCACACCAAATTATATCAAACGTGGCATTATGTCGAAAATATCCACTATGCAGTCACTGCAAATTATGTCAAACGTGGCATTATGTCGAAAATATCCACTATGCAGTCACACCAAATTATATCAAACGTGGCATTATGTCGAAAATATGCACTATGCAGTCACACCAAATTATATCAAACGTGGCATTATGTCGAAAATATGCACTCTGCAGTCACACCAAATTATATCAAACGTGGCATTATGTCGAAAATATCCACTATGCAGTCACACCAAATTATATCAAACGTGGCATTATGTCGAAAATATGCACTCTGCAGTCACACCAAATTATATCAAACGTGGCATTATGTCGAAAATATGCACTATGCAGTCACACCAAATTATATCAAACGTGGCATTATGTCGAAAATATGCACTATGCAGTCACACCAAATTATATCAAACGTGGCATTATGTCGAAAATATGCACTATGCAGTCACACCAAATTATATCAAACGTGGCATTATGTCGAAAATATCCACTCTGCAGTCACACCAAATTATATCAAACGTGGCATTATGTCGAAAATATCCACTCTGCAGTCACACCAAATTATATCAAACGTGGCATTATGTCGAAAATATGCACTCTGCAGTCACACCAAATTATATCAAACGTGGCATTATGTCGAAAATATGCACTATGCAGTCACACCAAATTATATCAAACGTGGCATTATGTCGAAAATATGCACTATGCAGTCACACCAAATTATATCAAACGTGGCATTATGTCGAAAATATGCACTATGCAGTCACACCAAATTATATCAAACGTGGCACTATGTCGAAAATATCCACTCTGCAGTCACACCAAATTATATCAAACGTGGCATTATGTCGAAAATATCCACTCTGCAGTCACACCAAATTATATCAAACGTGGCATTATGTCGAAAATATGCACTCTGCAGTCACACCAAATTATATCAAACGTGGCATTATGTCGAAAATATCCACTATGCAGTCACACCAAATTATATCAAACGTGGCATTATGTCGAAAATAGGCACTCTGCAGTCACACCAAATTATATCAAACGTGGCATTATGTCGAAAATATGCACTATGCAGTCACTGCAAATTATATCAAACGTGGCATTATGTCGAAAATATGCACTATGCAGTCACTGCAAATTATATCAAACGTGGCATTATGTCGAAAATATCCACTATGCAGTCACTGCAAATTATATCAAACGTGGCATTATGTCGAAAATATCCACTATGCAGTCACTGCAAATTATATCAAACGTGGCATTATGTCGAAAATAGGCACTATGCAGTCACACCAAATTATATCGAACGTGGCATTATGTCGAAAATATCCACTATGCAGTCACACCAAATTATATCAAACGTGGCATTATTATATCAAACGTGGCATTATGTCGAAAATAGGCACTCTGCAGTCACACCAAATTATATCAAACGTGGCATTATGTCGAAAATAGGCACTATGCAGTCACACCAAATTATATCAAACGTGGCATTATGTCGAAAATAGGCACTATGCAGTCACACCAAATTATATCAAACGTGGCATTATGTCGAAAATAGGCACTATGCAGTCACACCAAATTATATCAAACGTGGCATTATGTCGAAAATAGGCACTATGCAGTCACACCAAATTATATCAAACGTGGCATTATGTCGAAAATATGCACTATGCAGTCACACCAAATGGTGAGCGATAACATTATCCAACATGACTTCACGAAGACATTTACTAATTAAATTAATTGGGTTTTGCGTTAATATTCCTTACATGTCAAATTACTATCGATCACGACATTAAAATATCACATAACAACTGGAAACTGTTCCAACGGTAATTTTAACCGGTCACGAAAGCCAAATGACAGGTATTAGCTGTCCGATGAATGTACATTGTACGGTTCCTGGATTTGACAGGTTGGAGCTGTTTAGCTCACGTAACGTAGCGCCGCTCCGATTAAATGGCCGGTAAATATCGAGCCACCAGAGAGCGACTGCCTCTCGGCCACCCGCGGCTCCCATTGCATGCTCGGCTTTACGACCAATTGGACCGTTTTAAAAGGCTGAAATCACGGTGTAGCATGTCGCGGTCGCCTCCACTATTCCCCTTCTAAATGCCAATTTCATTCGACTGCCATCAGTGGCGGGCGGCGGGCGGCGGGCGGCGGGCGGCGGGCGGCGGGCGGCGGGCGGCGGGCGCGGTGGACGGTTGGCGGCGGTGACGCCGGCTGTAATAGTGTGGGGCGAGTGTTCCGGCTTCCCCGGCACGCGGCACCCGGCACGCACCGCCGCTGCAATCAGTGCAAAGCCACCGGCTGAAACCGACGCCGGGTGACTGGTATAGCGATCGATACCGCGTCCGTCCCGCCTCACAGTACACCCACAGACAGCCTCTGTACGGCATCCATCCCGCCTCACAGTACACCCCCAGCCTGACTGTACGGCATCCATTCCGCCTCACAACACACCCCCAGCCTGACTCTGTACGGCATCGATCCCGCCTCACAGTACACCCCCAGCCAGCCTCTGTACGGCATCCATTCCGCCTCACAGCACACCCCCAGCCTGTCTCTGTACGGCATCCATCCCGCCTCACAGTACACCCCCAGCCAGCCTCTGTACGGCATCCATCTCGCCTCACAGTACACCCCCAGCCAGCCTCTGTACGGCATCCATCCCGCCTCACAGCACCCCAGCCTGCCTCTGTACGGCATCCATCCCGCCTCACAGTACACCCACAGCCAGCCTCTGTACGGCATCCATCCCGCCTCACAGTACACCCCCAGCCAGCCTCTGTACGGCATCCATCCCGCCTCACAGTACACCCCCAGCCAGCCTCTGTACGGCATCCATCCCGCCTCACAGCACCCCAGCCTGCCTCTGTACGGCATCCATCCCGCCTCACAGTACACCCCCAGCTCTGTACGGCATCCATCCCGCCTCCCAGCACCCCAGCCAGCCTTTGTACGGCATCCATCCCGCCTCACAGTACACCCCCAGCCAGCCTCTGTACGGCATCCATCCCGCCTCACAGTACACCCCCAGCCAGCCTCTGTACGGCATCCATCCCGCCTCACAGCACCCCAGCCTGCCTCTGTACGGCATCCATTCCGCCTCACAGCACACCCCCAGCCAGCCTCTGTACGGCATCCATCCCGCCTCACAGCACCCCAGCCTGCATCTGTACGGCATCTATTCCGCCTCACAGCACACCCCCAGCCAGCCTATGTACGTCATCCATCCCGCCTTACAGTACACCCCCAACCAGCCTCTGTACGGCATCCATCCCGCCTCACAGTACTCCCCCAGCCAGCCTCTGTACGGCATCCATCCCGCCTCACAGCATCCCAGCCTGCCTCTGTACGGCATCCATTCCGCCTCACAGCACACCCCCAGCCAGCCTATGTACGTCATCCATCCCGCCTTACAGTACACCCCCAGCCAGCCTATGTACGGCATCCATCCCGCCTCACAGTACCCCAGCCAGCCTCTGTACGGCATCCATCCCGCCTCACAGTACACCCCCAGCCAGCCTCTGTACGGCATCCATCCCGCCTCACAGTACACCCCCAGCCAGCCTTTGTACGTCATCCATCCCGCCTCCCAGTACACCCCCAGCCAGCCTCTGTACATCATCCATCCCGCCTCACAGTACACCCCCAGCCAGCCTATGTACGTCATCCATCCCGCCTCACAGTACACCCCCAGCCAGCCTATGTACGTCATCCATCCCGCCTCACAGTACACCCCCAGCCAGCCTCTGTACAGCATCCATCCCGCCTCACAGTACATCCCCAGCCTGCCTCTGTACGGCATCCATTCCGCCTCACAGTACACCCCCAGCCAGCCTCGGTACGGCATCCATCCCGCCTCACAGTACACCCCCAGCCAGCCTCTGTACGGCATCCATTCCGCCTCACAGTACACCCCCAGCCGGCCTATGTACGTCATCCATCCCGCCTCACAGTACACCCCAGCCAGCCTCTGTACGGCATCCATCCCGCCTCACAGCACACCCCCAGCCGACGTCCATAACGCTGATAGCGCCCCCAGTCGGCGTCTATAATGCTCCCAGCACCCCCAGTCGGCGTATATAATGCTCCCAGCACCCCCAGTCGGCGTCTATAATGCTCCCAGCACCCCCAGTCGGCGTCTATAATGATCCCAGCACCCCCAGTCGGCGTCTATAATGCTCCCAGCACCCCCAGTTGGCGTCTATAATGCTCCCAGCACCCCCAGTCGGCGTCTATATTGCTCCCAGCACCCCCAGTCGGCGTCTATAATTCTCCCAGCACCCCCAGTCGGCGTCTATAATGCTCCCAGCACCCCCAGTCGGCGTCTATAATGCTCCCAGCACCCCCAGTCGGCGTCTATAATGCTCCCAGCACCCCCAGTCGGCGTATATAATGCTCCCAGCACCCCCAGTCGGCGTCTATAACGTTCCCAGCACCCCCAGTCGGCGTCTATAATGATCCCAGCACCCCCAGTCGGCGTCTATAATGCTCCCAGCACCCCCAGTCGGCGTCTATAATGCTCCCAGCACCCCCAGTCGGCGTTTATAATGCTCCCAGCACCCCCAGTCGGCGTTTATAATGCTCCCAGCACCCCCAGTCGGCGTCTATAATGCTCCCAGCACCCCCAGTCGGCGTCTATAATGCTCCCAGCACCCCCAGTCGGCGTCTATAATGCTCCCAGTACCCCCAGTCGGCGTCTATAATGCTCCCAGCACCCCCAGTCTGTATCTGTGACGCTGGGAGCCTTGGTGCCCAGTGTGAAGGATTAGTACGGAGCTGCCTGCTCACACCTGCAGTGGTTCCGGTTCTTGTTCTGGCCACCGTTGCAGTCTCCAAGGGAACGTCGGCGAGTAGCGACGGCGTTGCAATTTTGATGAACCTAGCTTTGCCAATGGTCGCCCGCAGATATGGACTGAAAGCCTTGAGATGCGTTGGTGGTATACATTGAACAATGTGCTAAAGCAGATACGACAAGCTACACATACCTAACATCATCTCGAGCTTTAGTAACATTCGTTTTTGGCGTAGTTTGAGCATCGTTTATTCGTCGACTCGCCAGCGTCGCGAACATGGCTTGAATTCTTATTTTTAACCAAAGCTGAGCTGAGCAAAGCTGAGCAAAGCTGAGCAAAGCTTCAGTAGCATTTCATGAACCATATTTCTTTCCCAAGGAATCTGACCACTCTGCAAATCTCAGAGTATTTAAATTTATGTAAGACTGCAATCCGCCATGTTAATGTTAACGGCCAGCTCCAGCTGCTCTTTGTAGGCAGGTGCAGATAAGTACTCTCTTTAGTTGGCTGCCAGTAAAAATAATGTTCGTATTTCAAGTCCAGTGTAAAGTGGGTAATATATGGCCTGTTAGCTGTTCGTCACGGAAATTGGTACATTGAATATATTCCGCGGCCCTGTGCAAAAACATCCGATTCATTATCGGAAAGCCTCCACCACGAGCCGGACGTGGCTGTGGTATCTTAATCGCCGGGCTGCCGTTCCGTTTTCGGCCAGTGTGGACTGGGGTTCCTCCCTGTTATCACCTCTCCGTGATTAGTTGAGACGCTGTCGGCTCTGGGCGGCCCCCGGGCGGCTCGGGGCACCGGGGACTCTGCAGACGGCCGGCAGATGCGCGCTGCACCGGTCACATGTCCCCGTCTCCGGCGGCCGGCCCTCCCAGCCAGCGGCGGCGCGACGCTCGTTATCACGGCGCGCGCCAATTAAGCCGCGCGACGACTCACCTGGCGCACAGAGACGCGCCACCTGCCGCCGCCGCGCCAATCTCGGTCGCCCAGAGAACACGGGAATAATTTTACGGTAACGAGTGGACGGCGGCGGAGGCTGGTGGTGACAGGTGATCTCGGCCTGCAGTTCGGCTCAGCGGTGGGCAGCGGCGCCCCTCCCGCTCCCCTCCCCTCCCCTCCCCTCCCCTCCCGCTCCCCTCCCCACCCCACCCCACCCCACCCCCGGCCCCGCAGCAGCAGCGGCGGCCGACAGAGGTATAAAAGGTTTGTCGGCGCACACGGCACTGCACATGCTCCTTTGTGGCCAATACATTGGCGCATTGTTAGCTAAACTGGGAGCTTTTTCAGATGAGCGACAATGGATAATGGGGAATGTGGCTTTATTTCCAAAAAAGCAAAAATAGCCCGTCTTTTGTTACAAACCCGATATGTTGATGATTTAATACCTCTGACTGAATGGTACAATGTCGTAAAGAGCCGGAATGACTTGTTCGTGACATATTACTGCCGACGTTTCTCCCCTTCATGCGTGGTAATCTGAATACAAACAAAGCGCTCGACTCCAATTTGTGGCAAATGTGCCGTTTTGATCCTTATTATTCGCAACTTACATCTTGATGATGGTTATGCGGTTGCGGCGCGGCAGCTGGGGGGAGCGGAGGGAGGGGACCGGTTTGTGGCGCTGGTCTGACTTCCGCCGACTGCGACTGAGCGGGACTGAGGGGGACTAGGGGACTGGGGAGGGCACCGGCGCGGGTGGCGTCCAACAAAATCTGGCCACTAATAAAACATTTTAATTAATTCCGCCGTCGTTAAATCCGGTTTAATGCCATTATCAGGACACGAGCTCTAATTGGGATTCAAATCTGATGGTTGTGGCCGTGATGATATCTGGGCCTCAGAGGCCAATAAACCGTTTTTAGCCAGCTCTTGTTGTGTCACTCGGACTTCGTGCCGGGTATGAAATTAATGCTGGTGTAATGGGGACCGGTGATGTATAACAAGGTGGTGAGTCGGCTGCAAATCATGATGGCAAATGATTACACCACCTCTGGTGTTGGCTTGCAAGAGTTCCTGCTATCTTGACATATGATGGTTCATTCATTATATATTCTGCACATGGACTTTACCCGTGACCGTACTGATAAGAAGCATCGTCACATTTGTTGTGCTCACATTTCACTCCCTCAAAGGCACCTACTTCAGTATCTGCAACGGTGGGCAAGCAAGCTGACTCTTGGTCGTAGTAAGAAATCATACTTGGTGAACTGTTGGTAATCAAAGTGAAATTGCAAGAAGCGTCACGGGTCGATACGGGGTCCAGGCCACTTGGGTGCCGAGTACCTACGTTCAAACAGGTACTTACCTATGCCATCAAGCACGATTGTTCATCATCCTTTATTACCGAGCGGAGAGCTCTTCCGTCAACTAGGGGGGGGGGATCTACGTATGTGAGCGACCCGACCGTATAGCCATGGTTTTCAAAAACTTATTTATTCGCAACTACTCGGTCGATGTGGCTGAAAATTTGCATACAAAAATGTCCATGCCGTAAAAATGACGTATTTTTCCGAAATGATGCGTTGTCGGGTTTGGGAGCACAGCCCTGTCTGCCCTTATATGGTGGTGGTTGCGGTTACGACCCGCCGGCCTCGCGCTCGGCCGGCCCGGGCCCGGTCACGTGACTGCCTGCGGCCGGCGAAGGACGGCGACGCATGCCCTATTTAACTGAAAGCAAAGCTTTGAGTGCTCTTTCACCTTGGGAAACAACGCTCAACAGCCGCCCGCTCGGTTCCCGACCAAATAAGGGCGTTTTACAGGTTATTGTTACTGTTCATCAGTTATTAGTTTTTGTGTCATGTTCAGGGCTGCGGAGTCGATCGGTGTTCAGGTAACTCCGACTCCGACTCCGACTCCGACTCTGAGATCGACTCCGACTCCGACTCCGACTGCAACTCCGAGATCGACTCCGACATTTAATTAGCTGAAGCTATTGTCAACAGGCACAAGAAGTAACCACCCATAGCAAAAATTATATCGTTTCAAGATTGGAGATCATTTAATGGAAAATATAGTAGTTCAATGAAATGGACAGACATGACTAACCATAGCTTTCGATTGTATCATTGTGGGAGCCCAAAAATGAAATTGTTCAAGTCCTATAACAACCCTACTATCCCCATGAATATTAAGCAATAGTTAAATGATATAGTTAATGAATGAGACAACGTTTATCTCGCCTGAACAGGCTACACGCCAATTAACACTGGTTTACAAATTGATTGCTCGTGATCGTTGCTTAAATTCCTGGTGGTGGCGTTTTTTGCCTGCATCCAACGACAGACCCTGGGTTCCATTTCGCCCACGGTAAGACACACCTCATGATTGAAAATAATGCATCAAAAGGGAATCGAACCAAACCAAGTCGAAAGGGCATGGTTTATTTAGTCATCCCCACCGGTGGTTCACAAAAATGCACCTGAAAAATCCTTTGCCCATGCACTGCCCATTACTGACAGCTGGAGTCGGAGTCGGCAAAATTTTACCGACTCCGACTCCGACTCCGGCCGAAATCACCGACTCCGACCGACTCCGACTCCGACTCCAACTCCGACTCCGCAGCCCTGGCTGCTAGCATAAATGTTGTTATGCTATGCTAAAAGTGTTTAACGTTTGATGATTTTTGTGGGCGGACTAAAAAAAAATGATTTCGCCACCACTGAAATCTGTGTCTGCAGTATGCATGATAGTAAATTTATATTGTTGTCCTCATCGTATTTCTCTCGGACTAAGAGCCATGTTACAATGGTCAGTTGTCTACAGTAAATGAAGAGAATAAAATACGCAGTAAAGGTATATATAGGCGTTTTATATCGACAGCAAATCTGGTGCAAAAGTCGCTGGCTGATTTCGCCAGCCGAACTTCGCTGGACAACGCTCGGCTCGACATTTCACTTCTGGCTCCTGCAGTTTATGCAGGATATATGGTAACCAATATACGTGTTATGTTAGACGTCCCTCTTCACGCCGGCACATTGGCAACGTGCGCCATATTTAAAATTTAAACGTAGCATAGCTGCGCTGTTCTATAGCATAGAAAATAAAACCGGCTCGTTACTCTGTGTTAACTCACGGTAATAGAATATGCTGTTAGATGTTTAAAAATAGTTGTTTATTATTATCAAAATGTGTATATAACAGTGCATATGTCCTGGAGCAGATGAGATTAACCTTTTTTCCCCTATCTCTGTTAAAATAGTATCGATAATTAGCATTGCAGTACAGCGCCTCGGCTAAGGAATTCTTACTGGGGGGCAGTTTTAAAAAAAAATGCTGGGCATATATGGTTAAGCATACCTACTGATCCAATTTTAAGTGTGATAATATGGCTAAAATATAACCGTAAAATAGAAATAAATCAGTATAATAAAATAATTATGCTGAATATAAAAAATTATATAGCACGCGCATCGGCAAAGGTACGTGCCAATTTCGAATCGACCCGACGGGGGACGGGTACCCGCTATCAAGATCTTCAAAGCTACGCTATGTACAGGCAAGCGGCATTTTATTGATTTTAAGTTCAAATCATGCTTCAGTGACGCTTTCCTCTATTTGACGGGACGTATATTTTCATTTTTATCTGTGTATTTTGCTCCCACTGGAGGGGCAAAATTTGGTCACTGGGGGGCCAGGTAGCGGTCAATGGAGCTGGCATTTGCCCCCCCCCCCCCCCCCCTCCTTCCCCAGTTAACATGTTGTCCGAGGCCCTGTTACAGTAACTGAAATATACGTGTATTTTTAGTTTTAGACAGGGATGTAGTAGAAACGTCACGAAAAGGGGAGACAGTGAAACTTTGATCTCGTCTTGAGAAAATCCCAACCCTCTTATGGAAGATTTATTTGCATATTCGGGCTCTTCTCGTCCTGGCGAACCTTTTCCCATAAAAATATCACCAAGAAACAAAAACATTAAAAAAAATGGCCGAAAGGTGAGGCCAGGCCCCCCCCCCCCCCCCCTGTTCCTACGCCTATGGTTTTAGACATTGCATACCCAAACACTATACCAGCTGGCCTTTGTGCGTCTAAACGTGCAATGTTTTTGTAATATTCACATGAGAAAAAAAAATGCATACAAATTATTTCAACATATTATCCGGTCCATATTATCTCTAGTAGCCTTGATCTGACTTACTTTTGGTATACATGTTTGATTGTGCCCATTATAAATATATTGTGTACCTATTATAAATTTGCGTATAACACAATGAATGATATCTTATGAGGCACGAGTTGTGTGTTGATGCATATCTAACCAAATTAACTCCCAGTGCCTACATCAATCATTACCTCGGTATTTTGTAGAAAATACTAATTTAGGTATGTTTCTGTGAATAATAAACATTTATCAGGAAATAATGCCGAGGCGTGATATTGTTTGCGTAGATACGAAGATGCCCGAAATAATCAAAAGTATATTGCATACATTACCTTATTGTGGATTCACAACAATGACCAATCATCGCATCCCTCACATTGCAATGCCGCATTTAAACATTGCATGGTCTAGTTGCTCAAACATTGAGAAGGATTGTTTGTCATTCTTGTAAAAAGGAAGTAGAATGAACATTGTAAAGACAAAGTTGACTTATAGGTACCTATGCGAACAGACATGGTTCCGCAGTGTACACTATATGATTATCGATTAATGACATCTCACATATTTTATTTGGCATATGAACGTTAGATGAGCCATTATTGATTTTTTAAAAAAAAAACATATCATATGTGAATAGGAAGAACAGATTGCACAAAAATATTGCAATACGTGACGAAATGAAGATGGAAAAAGTAGCCTTTGTTCATGTTATGGTAATTAAAAAAAGATGATGAATAACCAACCTATAACGCCTTGCGACTTTTTCAGGGCTAAAACAAAACAAGCAAACAACAGTATTTTCCAAATGTAAAGATACATATAGTCTTGTATCTTTAAATTTGACAAATACTGTTGTTTGCTTGTTTTGCCCTGAAGAAGCCGCAAGGCGTGATATAGGTTACTTATTCGTCGTCTTTTTTTAATTACCATAACATGAGCCAAGGCTACTTTTTCCATTTGTTTTATCTGCACAATGCTCATCACAGCCATCCATCATATACGTGACGGAATGGCTAAACATGTTGTAAGTACCTAATGTAAAAGATAATATCGCAAAAATCGAGAAGCTTCACGTTGTAGAACAGTACAATCACCGTACTCGTAAATGTATATCTAAAGTAGGAATGTAGGCAGACTTGTAACCGACTCAGAGTTGAGCTGAGCCATGAATCGATTCATGACTGAGCCATGAATCGATTCATGAGTCGGACATTTTTGGATGAGTCATGAGTCGAGTCGATTCAATTAAAAAATAAACAGCATTTCAGTCAAGAGTCGAGTCGACTCAATTTGTTTGAAACAGCACTTGAGTCAAGAGTCGAGTCGATTCATTTTTTTAGCAGCTCTTGAGTCAAGAGTCGAGTTAATTCTTCGGCTGCTGAGTCAGACTTGAGTCGACTAAAAACATGAGTCGTTACAAGTCTGAATGTAGGTATCGTCAAGCAACTCGGATATCACTTCATTTATGAGCGTCTGATGAATCAATAACAATATAAAGTATAGTCGCTAGTACTACCTGACATATCGAAAGCCTTTCTTTCACAGCTCGTCCAGTATCTCCACCTCTTGAAGAAGTTTCCGTGGGATGGTATTGATGTATGTTCCGCGGTATTGATGTATTGTTCCGCGGTGTCCGTCCGAGTAGCTTTCCCAGCGAGTACGAGACGGCGACGATGCCTTATGCAGGTGCAGAGATCTGTTCTCAGGTCAGCCCTCTACTTATTTTCACAAATTATATCCCTTTTATTCACCATTGAAATACAAATTAACATGCATGAAGTTGACGTCCCGATCATCCATTAAGGCAAATTAAGTAACCTCCCAGTCCTAAAGTTATATGTATATATTAAGGGCACATTGAAATTGTGGCGCATTTCTGTTTTGCTGTCGATAGTTCAAAAGTTAAGCCGGACAAAACGGAGATTTCGCTTTCTCAAAACAGCAAAAAAAAACAAGTGACTGTTCAATGGACATCAACGTGGCTGCTCTGGTTCGCGTCATTCAAAGCCAAAATAGCAGGAATAGATCATAAAGATTATTGATTGCTTGATGATTGATATTGGTGATACCTATCAAGAAATAACACAACATAATACGTGCATGGCCGATGCTAGTCATTTTATAGGCCGAGTTTGGTTACTTAATTTGCTGTGCATATGACCAGACTTGTGCTTGATTTCAGTGGAATCGAATTCGATTCCGAAATCCATTCAGTTTTGGAGTCCGGGGCTGAATGCATCAATTTGCACATTTACCTTCCTGGCCGTCGACTCGTGGAATATATTTGAAATCGGGCACTTCTGTAGGAAAAGTGTGTCTTTTCCCTACCAAAATACATATTTATTTATATTCTAAAGAAGTGGCAATAGGTACAGCGACAATTTGAAGACAGCCCTGCAAGTGATGCATTTAACCCCGCTACCGGGGCTGGTTGCATCTACCGGGCTGGAACGTATAAAATCAATGGCAAACACGTACTCATATTGAAAACATTTTGTATTGGTCACTATATTATATATCAATTATATTCACTAGTATATTATATTTAAACACCATATTACTTGTTCTACTAGATATTCCACGTTATTAATTAATGTTCGTTATTTATGTCATATTAACCTAACGTTGCAACATGCCCCTTCAAAAATGATTTAACTTGCCCCATGCCCACTTTGATTTGTTTTGAGCGCATTAAATGGTGAAAGTTCAAACAGTTCAGGCAAGATATCCTATCGTGTTAACGCCAGAAGTATATTCTACGATAAGATTAAGTCCGTTTCACCACACCTGAAGTTGCAAAGAGTGCACTAGCTTGTGTATTTATTGGCAAATATTAACTTTCTTCCTCAAAAAGCACTCTTTCGGCGTCTTCCAGATCAGCCAGCTTCTAACAGCGTTCGTTTCGCCGTTGCAAAGGGTTTGGGTATGCGCGTTTCTTGTAGACCCACTGACATTTCCATCTCATGGGTAGGTGTTTTAGTTATAAGCCCTGATGCATTCAACCCGTGATGCATTTAGCCCCGGTCTCCCCTACTGGAATCGGAATTGGATTCGATTCCATTGGCATTTCGGTGGAATCAGAATCAGGTGGAGTGAATCATTTTAAGAAAATACCGGAATCGGAATCAATGGCTTTTGAAGTGATTCCGTTTATTTTCGTAAAAATCACTCATGACCATGAATTTAAGCTTTCCCGAAGGGAATTTTTTTTTAGCATGCATAGCTAAAGCAAAGCTAGGTGATGATTTTTTACCTAATGAGGGTTGCTAAACATGCTCAGTAATTATGTTTATTTCGGTGGAAAAATACAACGATTTTCGCTTATGACAACGTTATGTTTACATATGTTGGTATTGTACCGTTCATTCCGTAATATTTTCATATCTTTCAAGACAGTGATTTCCCTGTGTCGCAGTTCCCCGTGTTCCACTATGTTGTATTGAAAATAGCTGCACGCAATATGTCCATGCATCACGACTATAGGTATGTCTAGATATTAAATTGTTTTGAACCTTCGTTAGACTTTGACGTTTTTGAACTGTTACGATTTTGTAGCACAGGCCAGTTTCAGCAAAAATCATGAAAGTATTTGGAGGTTTATATCAAAATAGCCATAGTAAATATACCTACCAGAAATATGATCGGGCATTTTTTATGCAGACTGGAATTAAATTGGAATCAATGGAATCGGATTCAGAATCAAGCTTTGTAAGTTCCCTGAAATCGGATTCGGAATCGATTACCCTTAGTACAATATGTCAATGACAAAGTCGAATTATACAAAATCGTCGAATTATTTTTAAGGGAATAACTTTTTGACAGGAGCATGATAAAGTAACACATTAATACAGTTTCCATCATTGTGTTTCTCTCGCCTTGACGCATCGAATGGCATATTTGGTGACCTATTTAGGTCATATCCAAAATTGCAAGGTCAACGTCAAGTTAAGGTAAATTTGTACATAAATTGATGTGTCCAGCGAGCCAAACACAATGGTAAAAAAGCATTGCTCTACCTTGATTTGGTGAAGAGGTACTGAAGAAAAACCACACAAGACCTCGGGGGTCACCTGAGTTGACCTCGTAGAGGTTAAAGAACACAAATGTGACATGGTTCTTTGCATTTGGCACAAGAATGGTGGATCTAGAGAAAACTGATCAAAGTTAGCCATTTCCTATGGATGTATACGCGTTTTAATTTAACCCCATTGACATATTAATAGGGAGGTCACGAAATCGACCGGGCCTTAGGTCACCGATACAAAACAAAATCCGATATATACGAATTGTAGGTAACCCCCGCAGTTGCTATGGTACACACTAAGGTCTGACTTCTTTCTCCTCTAGCGTATGTTTGACGGCGAATTAAGAAACGGCCAGATATGTATTCAAACCGCATTACTGAGAGCTTGAAATTAATATATTGACGCATTGGCTCACCTTATCCATTGGCTGTTTTTAAGCACTGGCGGATCTAGGGTCCGAGAATGGGGGGGGGGGCTAAAATTTCGCTCCGCTTCAGCAGCGAAAAGTTGTTGACGGGGGGTGGAGTCGGGTCGTCAACGCGAAAAATCGTCGAGCGGGGGGGTAGTGGTGTCGGGTTCTAGAAAGTCATTGACCGGTTTTTTTTCTCTCTTCCTAATTATCACTTCTTACAGCCAATGCAGGAACACGCGGGGCGGGGGACATCCTTGTATTGAATGCCCGCCATGCTCTTGTGGGGGGGATGGGGGGCATTTGCCCCTAATGCCCCCAACTCTGGATTCGCCAGTGGTAAAAGCCAGACAAACCCAATTTTATCTCTTCTGTCGCTTTCAAACATTTTGTTGTAGCTGAGTTCATGCTGAGTCTGATCTTGACCAGTTGGAAATGCTAAAAATTGTGAGACCTCTACTCATAGCACCCATAAAATGCACTGGGATAAGTACCTAAGCATGGTGCAAAATGGGTGTCAGATTTAAAATTGGTACCTGAAATTACTTGAGTCTGGATATGACCTGAGGCCAAAGTGGCCATCCCAAGCTATAGTAATTTCAAATAACCTTGACAATGAAAAATATTAACTTTACCTACAAATTCACAAAATGTGAATTGTATTTGGCTACATGTTTACAGGGAAAAGGAAAACAACGATACCCAAGTCCCAGTCACAATTCCTCAAATACTGTCGAAATGTGTTCCACGCACGCTATTCAGCGCTATAAGCTTTGGCGCCAAAACGCGACGTTTTTTAACTTACGTTGGTTGCAGGAATCGCTCCAGATAAAAAAATAGCGCCAGACCCGCCACGCATATTTGGAAATGTCGAATATAAAGTCAAGGCCCATCATACTTAGGGACAGTGGCGTACGGAGTATCAACTATCAGGTCATGCAGGTCATGACCTGGTCCTTTGGACCTGAGGCGCCCATGCAAAGCCGGCGCCCCTCCGATCAGTCACGACGCCCCTCTGGCCAGTGACGGTGTCACTCCGGCCAGTGAGGACGCTCCCCCGCACGGCCAGTGACGGCACTCATGTGGCCAGTGACGGCGCCCCCGGCCAGTGAGGGCGTAACCTGCCATAGACGGCGCCTCTCCGGCCCGTGACAACGCCCCTCCTGCCAGTGCCCACGCCCCTCCGGCGAGTGACGGCGCCTTCCGGCTAGTGACGGCGCCTTCCGGCTAGTGACGGCGCCTTCCGGCTAGTGACGGCGCTCCTCCGGCGAGTGGCGCCCCCCCCCCCCCCCCCCCCCCCCCCGACTAGTGACTGCCCCTCTTTGGCAAGTGACGGTGCCCCTCCGGCCAGTGACTCTCCTTCCGCACAGTGCGGAAGAAGAGGCGTCCCCCCCCTGCAAAATTTCGCCAATATTGGTGAAATTCGATCGACAGGGCGCCACCCGAGCGGCCCTGTCGATCGGGTGGCGCCCCTCAAGGCAATGGCCTGATCCTTTGTGAATGTCTGCGTACGCCACTGCTTAGGGAGTCATAAGTCAGTCAACGCTCAAGATATTACTTTGACATTTGGTTTGGGCATCGTCCATACTTGGTTCTCCAATATATATTCCGGCCTTTTCATATGATTTGAAATTTTATATGATTTTATTAATAAAAACAAATTGGATAAAAAAATCCACCAAATCAAAATTCCCAAATATGTTCAAAAACCGGAATATATATTGGAGAACGAAGTATAGTCTATACCCACACCGAATTTCAAAGCAATATCTTTAGTTTTGGCTGACTTATGGCTACTTAAGTATGATGGGTCTGGATTTTGTATTCGACATTTCCAAATATGCACGCGTCACTTTCCCTCCTGCTACCAAAATGCTTCAAAATAGAGGAAACACGAGTGAGGAAAATAATAACGCTTTTTTTGTCGCAAAAGGTTATTTTTCATCGCCAGTTTCAGCGGATTTTGAAGGGGGCTAATTGCTATTGCCGCTAAAAACTGATTTTTGCTTAAAAGCAGCCAATTGATAAGGTGAGCCAATGCGTCAATATATCAATTTGAAAATCTCAGTAATGCGGTTTGAATGCATATGTGGTCGTTTCTTAATTCGCCGTCAAACATACGCTAGATGAGAAAATAAGCCGGGCCTTAGTGTGTACCATAGCAACTACGAGTCCCTGTACTTATGACCTAATCAATCCTGTGAGTTTCAAACCGCTCGGTCAAACTCTTTGGCACGACCACAAACTTTCAAAAAAACTTGTTTGAAGGTGGGGTCTACTTGTTGACCTGACCTGAGACGACCCGAGGACAAAAGTTCACACAATGTGGGTAATTGATGCCCAAACAGTTCTGCCAAATTTGGCGGAGCCGCACGCCGCCGTTTTTCCGCTATTCACGAAAAACTTTAGAGGGGGTGGCGGATATCCGCCCCCCCCCCCTCCCCCCCCCCCCCCCCCCCCCGTCGGTGCAATATCTGTTGGGATCGGAATCGGAATCAAATCCGTCTGGCTTGGCATGAAATCGAAATCGATTCTGCTGAAGCTGAATCAAGCATAATTCTGCATCTGACCCCCAATCTGTGTCGTCCCAGGTGTCTCGTATCTCGTGTATTTAATAACCTGTTACACATACTACGTTTGCACGATGATTTTATCTCCCACGTGCCCGGCGGTGCGTTCCTGCAAATCTGCTAGCAAATATAACTGGCAAAGAATTGTGTTTAGCCGACGTAGTAAATGCTGTATGTCGATCGCGTTGAAACACATCATAAAGCCGTAGCCGGACGAGTGCAGCGGACATTTTTGCCGTACTAATTACTGCGCCGGGAGGAGCGCCGCGGAGGACAAAGGGCACTTCCTGCAGCGCCCGCCGCTAATTGGTCGTGCCGTTCCGGGGTCGGCGGCACGCTGTCATGGGGGCGTGCCCAGGGGGGAGGAGCCAGCGGCGGGAGACCCAGGGGAGAGCCCGGCCGGCGGCGCAGCGCGACACAGTGCCGCCAGCCCCGCCGTCCCCCGCGCCGGCAGACATGTCGCGCTCCTTCTCCGTGGAGGCGCTCATCGGCCGCGACGACCGCAAACCGCCCGTTTCCGGGTACGACGGGAAGAGCCCGGTGTTTGGGTATGACGGGAAGAGCCCGGTGTTTGGGTATGACGGCAAGAGTCCGTTGTTGGGCTATGTGCCGCCACCGCCGCCGCTGTCGCGGCCTCCGCTGTCGCCGTTCTACTGCACTCACTCGGCGTTCGGCCCGTTCTACCCGTGTCCGGTGTGTGTCCAGCTGGCTCGGCCGGGCGCGCGGCCGTCGCCGTCGCCGCTGACCCCGCTGACCCCGCTGATCCCGGCCGTGACCTGCGCTGCCGTCCGCTACTCCGCCCAGCCGCCGGCCAGCAAACCCGCCACCCCGCCCGCCGACATCGAAGGTTAGTGGATGACGTGGTCTGCAGCGTGCCATTTCTGAATGTGGGCAGGTGATTGTCATTTGTTCCTGGTACTTACTATCAATTTAACAATAAATATCATCTGATAGTATGGGCCAAACGAATCTCTATTTTCTAACCGTCAATAGATCTTTGAGGAAACCTTCATTTTGTGCGAATTTTGCATGTGTTCTTTAAAGGGAAATAATGACCTTTTGATTTTGTTAGCAACAATTTCTTAGGCTACCGCTATGGTTTTAAAATTATTTTATTTAAATTTAAGAATTAAATAAAATTATTCCCAAATTCGAAGTTGTAAGTTTGGGAAAAATACAAAACAAGTACCTTGTGTACTTCATGAAGGTCATTGACAAATTCGCCCTTCCCTACCATTGTTTACATCGATTGCGGCATTTTTAGAGGCTCTGTGACATTTCCGATCAAACTGAGCGCTGCTCGGACACACGCTAGTAGCGCTTTCGTTCTCCATGGCAACCAGGCGTCAGCCAATCAAAAGCCAGAAAGGGAATACGTTCTGGCTTTTCATTGGCTCACGCCTGGTTGCCATGGAGAACGAAAGCGCTACTAGCAACAACTCGCCACAATGGTTAAGTGCGCCGAGAAGCATGACAATGCTTTGTAAACAAATCGCCGACGCTAAATAGGTCGCCGTCGATGTGCATCGATGAGCTTCCGATTTAATTGCCAGTTTTGTGTTATTGTATGTTAGTTTTTTGGGGAAAAAATATTATTTTTCATGATAATATAAAGCATAGTGTTATATACAGCCACAGACAAATTATACAATACTCCTAATGTTGAAAACAAATGAATTTATTTTCACAAATTGAGGGTCGCAACCACTAACTATGCCGCCGTTGATGTGCATCGATGAGCTTCCGATTTTATTGCCACTTTTTCCAATCGCTGTTAGTTTTAGAAGATCGCCGGGCATATAATCACAACAAGCAGAACGCACAATATATTTTCCACTCCATTACGTAAAAAAACAATACGGGAAAAGCCCGCAGTTTGATGAGGACAAAAAGTACTTGCAAGTACCGGTCGTTTAAAGTGTGGAACGCTTATCAACTTTAACTTGAAATATCTTTCGGTAGGAAAGTTTTCATGCAAAATGTGATGAATTTACAATATATTTTGGTCTCGTCTGGCGATTTCAAGAGCTAACTCCATTTTTGTGGAAAAAGGTCATTATTTCCCTTTAAACGGACACAATACTTGCGGTGATCCGGGGCAGGCGCCTGGACAAGACAAATTATCAACTTTGGAGAGGGCAAAACAACTAATGGTATTAATGTGTAACCGTGTTGGTCTTTATTTCCCCGATACATGGATTTGTCCGCCTTTCAAATAGTTCGAAGAGGTTTTGATGCCAAGTAAGTTTCCGCAATCACGTCAAGGTTTTCCTTCAGAATCTGATCTTCACCAATTGTACTCGTTTTTGAACGTCAACACAATGCATAGTAGCAAATGGTATGCGATTTGTTAAATAAATGACACTAGAATATATTAGCCATGTGAACTGAAATAGGTACCTATATGTTGCAGCATCCTTTTTCCTATAATATGTTTGTTGATTTAGCCCGTAAAAGTTCATATCTGGTCATTTCACGTCCATGTTTTGTTTGCCCAACTACGAGTATGGTTATGTTTTGCTAAGTTACCTATTGTGTTGCCTAAATCGAACATGCCTGATCGGAGCAGTGAAATGTAGTTAAGCTCTAAAATAGAGCCCTTCATGGAGTGGGAATCCGATACGGGAATAGGAACGGCACGGGAATGGCTGGGAATGGGGCAAACTTTTGGGAAATTAACGGGTAGCACCCCAACAAGTGAAATATGCTGAAACGAGTGGGAACGGGAGCCCCATCAATTATGAATTCGGATTGGAACGGGTTTGGGTATGGCTGAATGGGCTGGAACGGGATGGGGGCTGAAAATGTGTCCCGTGAAGGGCTCTACTCTAAAAGCGCTATAGTTTTAAAATGGTTCATTATTTATTGAAACTTGGGCAAATTTGTTCTTTACTCTCGACATCAGCCATTTCTGCACCATGCTCTTACCGTCACGTTTCTTTGGACAAAACCATAATTTGAAATCCATATAAAATAGTTTACACTGTGAGTTTTTACCCCGTGCAGTGGAGAGCGAGACAAAGTCTGACCGGTTTCCTCAGCTAGATCCGCTTTAAAGGGAAATATTCACCTTTTTCCACAAAAATGGAGTTATTACTTGAAATCGATAGATGAGACCAAAATATATTGTAAATGTATCACATTTTACATATAACACCTACCTTAGTGTTACTTACCACTTATAATTCCTACCGAGAGATATTTCAAGTCACAGTTGATAAGCGACCCACGCTTATAACGACCAGTACTTGCTCAAAGTTAAGACACATTGGATGTCATTAGTAAACTTTCAATATGACAAAACTGTTTGACTTTTGAGTCATCATCCGAGAAAGCCGACTGTAGTCTGTAGTCTGTACATAGGCGGACTAAGCCGACTGTAGTATGTAGTCTGTACATAGGCGGACTAAGCCGACTGTAGTATGTAGTCTGTACATAGGCGGACTAAGCCGACTGTAGTATGTAGTCTGTACATAGGCGGACTAAGCCGACTGTAGTCTGTAGTCTGTACATAGGCGGACTAAGCCGACTGTAGTCTGTAGTCTGTACATAGGCGGACTAAGCCGACTGTAGTCTGTAGTCTGTACATAGGCGGACTAAGCCGACTGTAGTCTGTAGTCTGTACATAGGCGGACTAAGCTGACTGTAGTCTGTAGTCTGTACATAGGCGGAATAAGCCGACTGTAGTCTGTAGTCTGTACATAGGCGGACTAAGCCGAGTGTAGTCTGTAGTCTGTGCATAGGCGGACTAAGCCGACTGTAGTCTGTAGTCTGTACATAGGCGGACTAAGCCGACTGTAGTCTGTAGTCTGTACATAGGCGGACTAAGCCGACTGTAGTCTGTAGTCTGTATATAGGCGGACTAAGCCGACTGTAGTCTGTAGTCTGTATATTGGCGGACTTGATGTTCGCGTGGATAAGGCTGGGTTCGCGCTGCACTATAAAGGCGGCCGCACACTACGCATTCGGCGCCCGATATCACTGCGAAATTCCGCCTCGGAAAATCGCGGCGATACCGCTGAATATCGTCCTTGTTCCGGCGGATTCGGCGCTGTCTGCTCGCGAGATTCCGCCCCACCGACCTACAGCATGTCGCAACCTGTGCCCACAGCCTGTCCCAAGGTAAATTAATGATGGCCATTTTTCGACGAAGATGTAAGTTTAGAACCACGAAACTTTTAGATAATAAATTTCCAAGCGACAAGAGCATGCTGTGCAAAATTTGTACCTCTGTCTTGCATATATTCGCCACTGTTAGCCTGATCAATTTTGTTGTCCGCGGCTCCGCGGCGTTCAGTCGCGGAAAAAAGCTCGTTCGAATCAGCTTTTTTCCGCCGGTCCGCAGATGGCCGGCCGACGACATTCGTCCGCGATTTTTGACGTTTCGGCTGACGCGAAGGCGGCAAGTCGCTAAAGATGCGCGGAAAGTCGTAGCGATATCGTGACCTCCGCGCGCCGAATGGCCTAGTGTGCGGCCGCCTTAAGGCCGGGCTCGCGCTGCACGATAAGGCCGGGCTCGCGCTGCACGATAAGGCCGGGCTCGCGCTGCACGGTAAGGCCGGGCTCGCGCTGCACGATAAGGCCGGGCTCGCGCTGCACGATAAGGCCGGGCTCGCGCTGCACGATAAGGCCGGGCTCGCGCTGCACGGTAAGGCTGGGCTCGCGCTGCACGATAAGGCCGGGCTCGCGCTGCACGGTAAGGCCGGGCTCGCGCTGCACGATAAGGCCGGGCTCGCGCTGCACGGTAAGGCTGGGCTCGCGCTGCACGGTAAGGCCGGGCTCGCTCTGCACGGTAAGGCCGGGCTCGCGCTGCACGATAAGGCCGGGCTCGCGCTGCACGATAAGGCCGGGCTCGCGCTGCACGGTAAGGCCGGGCTCGCGCTGCACGGTAAGGCCGGGCTCGCGCTGCACGATAAGGCCGGGCTCGCGCTGCACGGTAAGGCTGGGCTCGCGCTGCACGGTAAGGCCGGGCTCGCTCTGCACGGTAAGGCCGGGCTCGCGCTGCACGATAAGGCCGGGCTCGCGCTGCACGATAAGGCCGGGCTCGCGCTGCACGGTAAGGCCGGGCTCGCGCTGCACGATAAGGCCAGGTTCGCGCCCCGACTCGTGACTCGTGCTAATTGCCCTTGACTGAGATGGCAGCTGAGGTCTGTGGGGCAGCAGCAGCAGCCGCGGCCAGATACTTGTAAGCTTAGTCGGCAGGGGACCGTGCTGTAAGCTTAGTCGGCAGGGGACCGTGCTGTAAGCTTAGTCGGCAGGGGACCGTGCTGTAAGCTTAGTGGACAGGGGACCGTGCTGTAAGCTTAGTGGACAGGGGACCGTGCTGTAAGCTTAGTGGACAGGGGACCGTGCTGTAAGCTTAGTGGACAGGGGACCGTGCTGTAAGCTTAGTGGACAGGGGACCGTGCTGTAAGCTTAGTGGACAGGGGACCGTGCTGTAAGCTTAGTGGACAGGGGGCCGTGCTGTAAGCTTAGTGGACAGGGGACCGTGCTGTAAGTTTAGTGGACAGGGGACCGTGCTGTAAGCTTAGTGGACAGGGGGCCGTGCTGTAAGCTTAGTGGACAGGGGACCGTGCTGTAAGCTTAGTGGACAGGGGACCGTGCTGTAAGCTTAGTGGACAGGGGACCGTGCTGTAAGCTTAGTGGACAGGGGACCGTGCTGTAAGCTTAGTGGACAGGGGACCGTGCTGTAAGCTTAGTCGGCAGGGGATTGTGCTGTAAGCTTAGTCGGCAAAGGACCGTGCTGTAAGCTTAGTGGACAGGGGACCGTGCTGTAAGCTTAGTGGACAGGGGACCATGCTGTAAGCTTAGTGGACAGGGGACTGTGCTGAGGCTTCGCGGCAGGGAAAGCTTGTGACTTGTGACTGTGACATGTTTTGCCGGGGAACAGGAATGCGCGATCGGATGATACCTGGACCAGGCCCACGCAACAGACTCTGCTTAGCAAAGGGCCCGCCCTGAAATTCATCCAAAGAAAGGTTTCGGAGTATACAATATTAAAATAAAGAACAATACCTAATTGCTAATTAATCGGACGCCGGGCTTGCCAGTGACGAGTTTCGATATCGATATCGATAATGCAGTATACTATAGTGAATATTCAAGGTTGACCCTACATTTAAAAAAATTACCACACGACGTGAATGCATTATTGGCTAACTTTGATATAAAATCAATGCTGCATGCCGTATTCCGCTCCATCAAAACTAAATAACTGACGTATTTTCTAGATCCGTGCAAACATATATCCTTTATCAAATTTAGCGGTAGTTCCTTTTGTACAGTTATGCGAATAATTGTTTCACAAAAACGGTAAACGTTTTCGCGAAGGAACTATTCCTAGACAAAATTCCTCCGTTGTCTTGTAACGAAATATCCTTTGTATCTTGGTACCGATGTAAAATTATCCATAGCTCTTTAGGACTTAACCTGTATTTTTGCATCAAATAAAATCCCGTCCCGTTCCCGTCCCGTTCCCGTCCCGTTCCCGTCCCGTTCCCGTCCCGTTCCCATCCCGTTCCCGTCCCGTTCCCGTCCCGTTCCCGTCCCGTTCCCGTCCCGTTCCCGTCCCGTTCCCGTCCCGTTCCCGTCCCGTTCCCGTCCCGTTCCCGTCCCGTTCCCGTCCCGTTCCCGTCCCGTTCCCGTCCCGTTCCCGTCCCGTTCCCGTCCCGTTCCCGTCCCGTTCCCGTCCCGTTCCCGTCCCGTTCCCGTCCCGTTCCCGTCCCGTTCCCGTCCCGTTCCCGTCCCGTTCCCGTCCCGTTCCCGTCCCGTTCCCGTCCCGTTCCCGTCCCGTTCCCGTCCCGTTCCCGTCCCGTTCCCGTCCCGTTCCCGTCCCGTTCCCGTCCCGTTCCCGTCCCGTTCCCATCCCATTCCCGTCCCGTTCCCGTTCCCGTCCCGTCCCGTCCCGTCCCGTCCCGTCCCGTCCCGTCCCGTCCCGTCCCGTCCCGTCCCGTCCCGTCCCGTCCCGTCCCGTTCCCGTCCCGTTCCCGTCCCGTTCCCGTCCCGTTCCCGTCCCGTTCCCGTCCCGTTCCCGTCCCGTTCCCATCCCATTCCCGTCCCGTTCCCGTTCCCGTTCCCGTCCCGTCCCGTCCCGTCCCGTCCCGTCCCGTCCCGTCCCGTCCCGTCCCGTCCCGTCCCGTCCCGTCCCGTTCCCGTCCCGTTCCCGTCCCGTTCCCGTCCCGTTCCCGTCCCGTTCCCGTCCCGTCGATTTTCGTCTGCTGTTGGAGGCAGCGTTGGTGCGACGTGTAGGTACTTAATTTATTGTGTTGTTTCTATTTGTACAGACAGGCAACCGAACTATCAATTAAGTCTTTGGCAGGCAAATTATTGTTTAACCAACGTGGACTAAGGTCAAAATGTCCATTCAACTAGTTTGTTTAAGCACCAAATAGTTTGGAAGAATGTTGGAATTGTGACTCGATGCGCTAAATGAGTCTGAATAGCTGATAAAATTATGCACGATATGCTTATGCTTATAAACTTATGCACAATAGTAGTAGTAGTAGTAGTATACCTAGCTAAATGGAAGCGAGAAAGAGAAATGCTGTTCTTGCTTTAAAGGGACTATCCCACCTTAACATTAGATTTGAGTTGAGATAGCCATTTTGATGGCTTGGCATTGAAACTAAGTATGGTAGCAGTTAAAACAACCACAATGATCTAATAAAAAAGATATTCGAGTTTGATTTTGACATCTGTAAAAAATAAGGCCCATGTGTATTTAAATAGGGCCTCTAAACCGACAGCGTCGTCTCTCTTTACCCAACTGGTAATGATAGTCGACTTGTTTTAAGGTCAGCCTTGGAATATTTTCGTCTTTCATTTATCGATCCCCGGGTGGTTCGCAATCCAAGCCAATCTAGAACCCGGGTGGTTCGCTTTTTCTGCGCAATAGATGTCGACAAAAAATTGTGCCATATATTTGGCAGCACAAAGGATTTCCGTTATTTTAATATTAAAAAAATAGGACGTCACCAACTCAACTTTCCGCTTAAAACTAAAAGTTGAATATCTTCCAAGATAAGCAATTTTTCGGAAAAAAGTTCACGAACATGTTCAGCTGACCTCGCCTGACATGTAGACATACAATTAAGTGTGATTCGACAACTTTCAAAAAGGTGGGACAGTCCCTTTAATTTAAGTCTGCTAGTATTCCCTGTGGCTAGTATTATCATATCCTAACGATTCTTCACGAACTATGATATCTTCGAAGTTGAACGAAGTAATATCCATGAGAAAGAACGATAGGTCATATTACATAGGCCCTCATCTGGTCGCTTAGTCACGTCTTCAAACTGCACTGCATTCAAGCGTCTATTAATCACATTATCTACCATGTATGTCCCGTGAACCCGTTGCCCTTCAATAAAACGGTAACTGCACTTGGTCGTCAAAGCCAGACCGCTTTCCGCACAATGTAGTTTAATGCCATTAGTCGGTGTGTGCATCCCCGTCGCTGTGTTCCGTTATTGGGCGGCCCGATGCTGTGGCCCGGCTAAACCTCGCTACTGTTTGCCTGCCGGCGGCGCGGCCTGCCTCAATGGGCGCCGCCGGCTCTGATCCGGCCCGCCCCGCCCCGCCCCGCCCCGGCGCCGCAGGCGCGGTGATTGGGATGTAACTGGATTTAAGACAGCATGAAAGCGGGCCGGGCCGGGTGCCCCCACAATGGCGGCTCTGTTTGCCCACGGCTCAGCGGGGCCGGCACCGCCGCCGGCTCTGCTGCTGCTAGTGAGGTGACATGCCCTCAGGGGGTATCCCGGTGCCTGCACGGCTCAGCGGGCCGGCCCCGCCGCCGGCACTGCCGCCGCTGGTGAGGTGACATGCCAATTCAAAGGTACGGCCAGGTGCTGCGCTTGCCGAGATTGGTTCACATTTGCTTGTATTGAGTGCCAGGGGATATTTTAATGCGTTGAGGAGCTGCTACATAACGAAGAGGCGACGAATAAAGACGCACACAAATGTTGATTTACATAAACTAATGTATCTAAAACGTGCGTGCAAGCGAATAGATATTGTGATAAGCATATCCTAGGCATCCACGCAATGTGTCTGAGTGAGACCAAAGGTGTTCTCCTGTGTGTATTGTTAGCCAGCCCTAGGTGACGAGTGACTTACCACACCACAATTATAGCTATCAGGGAAGTATTATTATTATTATTATTCATTATTATTAGTATTAGTATTATTATTACTAGTAGTAGTAGTAGTAGTAGTAGTAGTAGTAGTAGTAGTAGTAGTAGTAGTAGTAGTAGTAGAAGTAGTAGTAGTAGTAGTAGTAGTAGTAGTAGTAGTAGTAGTAGTAGTAGTAGTAGTAGTAGTAGTAGTAGTAGTAGTAGTAGTAGTAGTAGTAGTAGTAGTAGTAGTAGTAGTAGTAGTAATTAGTAGTAGTAGTAGTAGTAGTAGTAGTAGTAGTAGTAGTAGTAGTAGTAGTAGTAGTAGTAGTAGTAGTAGTAGTAGTAGTAGTAGTAGTAGTAGTAGTAGTAGTAGTAGTAGTAGTAGTAGTAGTATTTATTACTAAGCTCAGAGAACTAAGCTCTTCACTTCAACTCTCGTACCTACCATACCATCCAAATACGCAGTTACCTACATGCCACCGGCAGATTTAGGTGTCAAAACGTAATTTCACCGAAAGGTTGAAATGCGGGACACCTGACGCCATCTGGCCCGCTTACGACCTCTGCCACCTACCGCGAGTCGTCACGGTCACGAAGAAATATCGAGTGCCGAAGCGACTCGAAATCACCTTACCAGGGAAGGGATTCAAGCATGACGCTCGTCTAACTGAGCTAAATGGGCATTTCATTTTCGATTTTGGTGACGTGGATACCTTGTGGGAAGCATCCCAGTTAAATGTATTATATTCGATGAAAAACTAACTTTAAAAATCCCAGCTTCCAGATTCGTTCTCGTATGTTATGGAAAAATAAAACTACCACCTTCTTTTAATATGGGTATGAGTATTGGGAATAATAATAGTGGGAACCTTTAATTATCCTCGCGACAATCGGTCCTCAGTTATTTGTCACGCCCACCTTAACCTGAGGTTGATGGCCGCCGGCTACCGGCTATGTGGCGGCTAACGTGCTGCCCCTCCCCTGGGAATGAAGACCGGTCGATGATTTATTGCACTACTGCTCTACGAGTTCACTGCGCCACTCTTCCGGCCGTGGTGTCGCGGGTACACCACGCTACTTCTCTGACGTACTGCGTCCGTGTGTCCGTTTCAGCTGACTCGGCGGACGCCCCGGACGAGATGGGCTCGTCAAAGCGGATCCGGACGGCGTTCACCAGCCACCAGCTGCTGCAGCTGGAGCGCGAGTTCAGCGCCAACATGTACCTGTCGCGGCTGCGGCGCATCGAGATCGCCTCCTACCTCGGCCTCTCCGAGAAACAGGTCAAAATCTGGTTCCAGAACCGCCGCGTCAAGCACAAGAAGGAGGACGTAGTCGGCGGCGGCGGCGGCGGCGGCGGCGGCAGTGGTGGCCGCTGTCCATGCTCTCAGCACGCGCCACGCGCCCAGCCCGGCTTCCGTCCGGTGTTGACACTCTACCCGCCGCTGGAAGCCGAGAGGAGGCGTCTCAGCGGCGCCGAGTGGCCAGTGGAAGACAGCACCGCTTCGTTGACAGATGGCAGCACTGCACCGTCAGTAGATGACAGCACCACAGCGTCGGTAGATGGCAACACTGCAGCGTCGGTAGATGGCAGCACTGCACGGCATACGCCGACGCCGCCAAGGAAGGACGGAAGAGAGCTGATCTCCCGGCCGACGCCGATCCGTGCCCACAGTGTAACCGACCACAGTGTACCCGCCCACAGTGTAACCGACCACAGTGTAACCGCCCACAGTGTACCCGCCCACAGTGTACCCTCCCACAGTGTAACCGCCCACAGTGTAACCGACCACAGTGTACCCGCCCACAGTGTACCCGCCCACAGTGTACCCGCCCACAGTGTAACCGACCACAATGTAACCGCCCACAGTGTACCCGTCAAATCCGGAGACTCCGAGCGAGCGAGCTCCGTCAGCACTGACGTCCCCGACGTGCCAATGGACGGAGCCAGTGCTATCAGTCATGACTAGAGGCCTATGACGGCACCTAAAGGCGGCGAAGGACTTCCACGTACGCCTTTTGGTGCCGACAGCCGACTCGTAGCTAGGGCGTTCAGTATTTATTATATCATCATGTCTTTTTACATGTGCGTCTTACTCAGCAGCCATGTAGCATAACGGTTTTCTAATCTATAAAGTGGTTAGATTGGAACCACATCGCGTGATGTCATTGGGCGTTTTTCACGTAATTTTGGTAAGAATACAAACGCTGATCATTAAGCAAAATTGTTGCTGGCACCAGAGAACAACACAGAATGTGGTATGAACGTCATGCTGCCAAAAATCGTTAGTTTCTTTAATCTTGCGACGGTTGCATTGCAGATTGTGACGCTATGGATAGCTTCACCTTAGACCCAAATCCGACACTACTTTTTCGAATCTATACACACTACGCTGCCGCGCATAACTACCATGACACTATTATTATATCCGAGATCACGCCACCGGTCACCACCGGTCACTAACATCGGTGCAACAAACAGGCGTTATTTCATCATCGCTCAGTCACAGTCTGTTTTGTCGGTGTACAATGTATTGCAGTTGCGGTGCCCCACAGTAACAGCAGAACGCCTCCAGACAGTCAATACGACGCAACGCAGATATTCTGCCGAGCATCTCCCCACGCACCCGGAGATTCAGTTGACGATTTGTAGAAGTGCACAAGCCGAACTAGGGTCGTGGATATCAGAACAGCGAACGTTCCAGCACAAGAAGTCAGCATAGTGCACTTGTTCCCAACAACAAAGGCCACGAAAGCTGCAGTGCGGAGGGACTGAAGCCCGCAGCTGGGGCCTCCGAGTGATCTTGCGTCCGACCAGATGACCTCTGCGGCTGTTAATCTCTGATACGTGGCGTGAGAGAGGAGACATGGTTTGTACAGGCAGTAGCACCAGGAGGGTGCGAAGGCTGCCACGGGCCGCGGCGGGCCCTGGCCATGGACGGAGGGGAAGGTAGATCGAGACACGGCCGAACAGTCGCTCAGTGAACCACAGAACCGAACAGCCTCTCAGTGAGCCACAGAATCATACAGCCTCTGTGAGTCACGGAACCATACAGCCTCTCAGTGAGCCACGGAACCATACAGTCTCTGTGAGCCACGGAACCATACAGCCTCTCAGTGAGCCACAGAACCGAACAGCCTCTCAGTGAGCCACAGAACCATACAGTCTCTGTGAGCCACGGAACCATACAGCCTCTCAGTGAGCCACAGAACCGAACAGCCTCTCAGTGAGCCACAGAACCATACAGCCTCTGTGAGTCACAGAACCATACAGCCTCAGTGAGCCACGGAACCATACAGCTTCTCAGTGAGCCACGGAACCATACAGTCTCTGTGAGCCACGGAATCATACAGTCTCTGTGAGCCACGGAACCATACAGCATCTCAGTGAGCCACGGAACCATAGTCTCTGTGAGCCACGGAACCATAGTCTCTGTGAGCCACGGAACCATACAGCCTCTCAGTGAGCCACATAACCGAACAGCCTCTCAGTGAGCCACAGAACCATACAGCCTCTGTGAGTCACGGAACCATACAGCCTCTCAGTGAGCCACGGAACCATACAGTCTCTGTGAGCCACGGAACCATACAGCCTCTCAGTGAGCCACAGAACCGAACAGCCGCTCAGTGGTCGCCGGGCGGCACCGGCCGCCGCTCGTCAGTTTGGAAAGGTCAGAGGCATATTCCCAGATCACAACACTACTTAGAACACATACTAATGCATTCACCTACATACCAGCAACACGGATCGTTTGACAGCTCGCTGACAAATAAAATATTGCATCAGTTCTATAGCATTACAAACCTGTGCTCAGGCTCCTCCTACTGTACTCTACAAACACAATAATCCCCCCCCCCCCCCCCCCCCCCAAGACGAATACCGCCGAGTGGTATTGCAGCAAATCGACTACATGCTGCAGGACAATGCCGAGAACGAATTCCTCAAAAGTCAAAACGCTTTCCAAATTCGCAGCGAAAAGGGTCCGCACGTCAGTTCAGCCTAACCAGAATTGACTAGTACACACTATAGATTTTGTACTGAGCTCAGCACGTATATAAAATGTTCACCAATGTCCAGTTTGGCATGTATAAAATGACTAGGTAGGACTAGATGGACACTCACATATTGACTAGTGAACACAGAGAAGCCAGCCTGACTCGACGCGGACGTCGCTGCCGGCTGTGGCACCAGACATTGGCTGCCGTGACGGCCGGCTGGCCGGTCCGGTCCGAACCGGACGGGGGGGGGGGGGCAGGTGGCCAGACGGCTACTGGGTGGACACTGCCCGACCGGCCGTCAGTTCGGCGTATGTCCGGTAGATGGCAGGCCCGGCGGGGGACCAGAGCTGACCCCGACTACTGGACACTGCCCGACCGGCCGTCAGTTCGGCGTCTGTCCGGTAGATGGCGGGCCCGGCGGGGGACCAGAGCTGACCCCGACTACTGGACACTGCCCGACCGGCCGTCAGTTCGGCGTCTGCCCGGTAGATGGCGGGCCCGGCGGGGGACCAGAGCTGACCCCGACTACTGGACACTGCACGGCCGGCCGTCAGTTCGGCGTCTGTCCGGTAGATGGCGGGCCCAGCGGGGGACCAGAGCTGACCCCGACTACTGGACACTGCCCGACCGGCCGTCAGTTCGGCGTCTGCCCGGTAGATGGCGGGCCCGGCGGGGGACCAGAGCTGACCCCGACTACTGGACACTGCACGGCCGGCCGTCAGTTCGGCGTCTGTCCGGTAGATGGCAGGCCCGGCGGGGGACCAGAGCTGACCCCGCCTACTGGGCACTGCACGGCCGGCCGTCAGTTCGGCGTCTGTCCGGTAGGTGGCAGGCCCGGCGGGGGACCAGAGCTGACCCCGACTACTGGACACTGCCCGACCGGCCGTCAGTTCGGCGTCTGTCCGATAGATGGCGGGCCCGGCGGGGGACCAGAGCTGACCCCGACTACTGGACACTGCCCGACCGACCGTCAGTTCGGCGTCTGTCCGGTAGATGGCAGGCTCGGCGGGGGACCAGAGCTGACCCCGCCTACTGAGCACTGCACGGCCGGCCGTCAGTTCGGCGTCTGTCCGGTAGGTGGCAGGCCCGGCGGGGGACCAGAGCTGACCCCGACTACTGGACACTGCCCGACCGGCCGTCAGTTCGGCGTCTGTCCGATAGATGGCGGGCCCGGCGGGGGACCAGAGCTGACCCCGACTACTGGACACTGCCCGACCGGCCGTCAGTTCGGCGTCTGTCCGATAGATGGCGGGCCCGGCGGGGGACCAGAGCTGACCCCGCCTACTGGACACTGCACGGCCGGCCGTCAGTTCGGCGTCTGTCCGGTAGATGGCGGGCCCGGCGCCGCAGTCCCTCCAGAAACACAGCGCGGTTGAACTGGCCAGCCGCGAGCGGGATGCTGCAACACACAGCCCGGGGGGGGGGGGGGGGTCACCCGTCAGTGGCGGCCGACCGCCGTCAGCCGCGCCGCAACAGCAGGCTCGCCCAACAACACTGTCGTGTACAGGGAAACACATCAAACGATTGCTTGTCGTCATGGCGAAAAACTATAATTAAATTAAAAATTAAATATAAATTATACACATTATTCGTGTTATATGAAATGAAGGCAGTAATTAATGTCAATAGATGCCAACAATGTATCCCTCAGTATCGCAGCGAACACCACAGTCTTGTCTGTCACAGACTCACAGCTGATGTAACCTGCTCTGTATGACTTAATTCGGGCAGTCGGCGGTGACAATGGTGCATAACACAAAGTCTGGACTTTGGGGGCATCTCTCAGCTCCCCTGTCCAGACTGGTACAGACCCCACACGGCGCTCACCTGTCGAGACTGGTACAGACCCCACACGGCGCTCACCTGTCAAGACTGGTACATACCCCACACGGCGCTCACCTGTCCAGACTGGGCCGAATCCGACACTGGTACAGACCCACACGGCGCTCACCTGTCAAGACTGGGCCGAATCCGACACTGGTACAGACCCCACACGGCGCTCACCTGTCCAGACTGGGCCGAATCCGACACTGGTACAGACCCCACACGGCGCTCACCTGTCCAGACTGGGCCGAATCCGACACTGGTACAGACCCACACGGCGCTCACCTGTCCAGACTGGTACAGACCCCACACGGCGCTCACCTGTCGAGACTGGGCCGAATCCGACACTGGTACAGACCCCACACGGCGCTCACCTGTCCAGACTGGGCCGAATCCGACACTGGTACAGACCCCACACGGCGCTCCCCTGTCCAGACTGGGCTGAATCCGACACTGGTACAGACCCACACGGCGCTCACCTGTCCAGACTGGGCCGAATCCGACACTGGTACAGACCCCACACGGCGCTCACCTGTCGAGACTGGGCCGAATCCGACACTGGTACAGACCCCACACGGCGCTCACCTGTCAAGACTGGTACAGACCCCACACGGCGCTCACCTGTCGAGACTGGGCCGAATCCGACACTGGTACAGACCCCACACGGCGCTCACCTGTCGAGACTGGGCCGAATCCGACACTGGTACAGACCCCACACGGCGCTCACCTGTCGAGACTGGGCCGAATCCGACACTGGTACAGACCCCACACGGCGCTCACCTGTCGAGACTGGGCCGAATCCGACACTGGTACAGACCCCACACGGCGCTCACCTGTCGAGACTGGGCCGAATCCGACACTGGTACAGACCCCACACGGCGCTCACCTGTCGAGACTGGGCCGAATCCGACACTGGTACAGACCCCACACGGCGCTCACCTGTCGAGACTGGGCCGAATCCGACACTGGTACAGACCCCACACGGCGCTCACCTGTCGAGACTGGGCCGAATCCGACACTGGTACAGACCCCACACGGCGCTCACCTGTCAAGACTGGTACAGACCCCACACTGCGCTCACCTGTCGAGACAGGGCCGAATCCGACACTGGTACAGACCTCACACGGCGCTCACCTGTCCAGACTGGGCCGAATCCGACACTGGTAAAGACCCCACACGGCGCTCACCTGTCGAGACTGGGCCAAATCCGACACTGGTACAGACCCCACACGGCGCTCACCTGTCAAGACTGGTACAGACCCCACACGGCGCTCACCTGTCGAGACTGGGCCGAATCCGACACTGGTACAGACCCCACACGGCGCTCACCTGTCGAGACTGGGCCGAATCCGACACTGGTACAGACCCCACACGGCGCTCACCTGTCGAGACTGGGCCGAATTCGACACTGGTACAGACCCCACACGGCGCTCACCTGTCCAGACTGGGCCGAATCCGACACTGGTACAGACCCCACACGGCGCTCACCTGTCGAGACTGGGCCGAATCCGACACTGGTACAGACCCCACACGGCGCTCACCTGTCAAGACTGGTACAGACCCCACACGGCGCTCACCTGTCGAGACTGGGCCGAATCCGACACTGGTACAGACCCCACACGGCGCTCACCTGTCGAGACTGGGCCGAATCCGACACTGGTACAGACCCCACACGGCGCTCACCTGTCGAGACTGGGCCGAATCCGACACTGGTACAGACCCCACACGGCGCTCACCTGTCGAGACTGGGCCGAATCCGACACTGGTACAGACCCCACACGGCGCTCACCTGTCGAGACTGGGCCGAATCCGACACTGGTACAGACCCCACACGGCGCTCACCTGTCGAGACTGGGCCGAATCCGACACTGGTACAGACCCCACACGGCGCTCACCTGTCGAGACTGGGCCGAATCCGACACTGGTACAGACCCCACACGGCGCTCACCTGTCGAGACTTGGCCGAATCCGACACTGGTACAGACCCCACACAGGCTTGTGGTCGGACGTGTTGAAAGGGTGGACTGAGTCGTACTTGATACACCTGCCGGAGGGAACAGCAGGTCTTCAGAGCGAGCTCACAAGGTCACTGAGAGCTGTCGATACACCAGCGGCGTACCCCAGCGGCGGCTCACAAGTCACTGAGAGCTGTCGATACACCAGCGGCGTACCCCAGCGGCAGCTCACAAGGTCACTGAGAGCTGTCGATACACCAGCTGCGTACCCCAGCTCACAAGTCACTGAGAGCTGTCGATACACCAGCTGCGTACCTCAGCGGCGGCTCACAAGTCACTGAGAGCTGTCGATACACCAGCGGCGTACCCCAGCGGCAGCTCACAAGGTCACTGAGAGCTGCCGATACACCAGCTACGTACCCCAGCGGCGGCTCACAAGGTCACTGAGAGCTGTCGATACACCAGCGGCGGCTCACAAGTCACTGAGAGCTGTCGATACACCAGCTGCGTACCTCAGCGGCAGCTCACAAGGTCACTGAGAGCTGTCGATACACCAGCTGCGTACCCCAGCTCACAAAGTCACTGGCAGCTGTCGATACACCAGCGGCGTACCCCAGCGGCGGCTCACAAGTCACTGAGAGCTGTCGATACACCAGCTGCGTACCCCAGCTCACAAAGTCACTGACAGCTGTCGATACACCAGCTGCGTACCCCAGCGGCGGCTCACAAGTCACAGAGCTGTCGATACACCAGCTGCGTACCCCAGCGGCGGCGGCAGGCCAATCATACAGGGAGCAGCGGACAGCCGGTCACGACCGAGCCAGACTGGTCGAACGCGACCGAACACATCTCAATCAGACCGTCATCATCAGTAGTAACTACATGATCGGCCGGGCACCTCTCACCGGACGTTGTCGCGCCGGCTTTTGAACAGGATCCGGTCGGTGTAGGCTGGGATGCGCTGCTTGTGCGACGTGTCGAACGTGTTGGTGCCGGGGTCATACTTGTACGTCGGCAGGAACGAGATGTCGCCCTCGCTGAATCCCTCGAACGCTCGGCCTGAGGGCAGGCGAGTAGGGCTGTCATCGGCCGGTCGGATGACAAGCGTATGCGAATCTTTGCGTGATATACGACGAAAAGGACAAATAAATTAAGCATGGGTGGAGAATGTAGCTGTCCATACACCAGCTGCGTACCCCAGCGGCGGCTCACAAGTCACAGAGCTGTCGATACACCAGCTGCGTACCCCAGCGGCGGCGACAGGCCAATCATACAGGGAGCAGCGGACAGTTTGGTGTGGCATTGGCAGGTGTGGCCAATGCCACACCAACTTTTAAGTTGGTGTGACAGAGCCACACCAACATTTCATTTTTGTAATGCAAATCTATCGGAGCATCTTGTCAGGCTATGACAAAATAGCAAAAATAGCACCAGAATACCCAGTTTGGCCACACCAACTTTGGAAGCGATTCTCCACTCATGAGGACAATAAACATGTACCTGGATCAAAATGTGTTACAATGTTTGTTCATATTCAATAAATTATGCTATGAATGTTTTATCACAAACGTGTTCATGTTTATTATTCAACGGACCAAAAATTTACAAATATGCGCAATTCCGATTGCCGCAGGCAAGTAGATATAACTCAGCCGTCGATAGAGCCTGTCCGGTCTGAAGTACCTCGAGCTGAGCCAGTGGCGTACCTCGAGCTGAATCAGTGGCGTACCTCGAGCTGAATCGGTGGCGTACCTTGAGCTGAATCAGTGGCGTACCTCGAGCTGAGTCAGTGGCGTACCTCGAGCTGAATCAGTGGCGTACCTCGAGCTGAATCAGTGGCGTACCCTTGTGTTTGGCGTGGTTGAGCTGGTCCCACTCGAGCAGGCTGCGCATGCAGGCCTCTGACATGGTGGACTCGCGGAGCAGGATCGAGCTGGAGCTCTCCACGATGGTGTCGATAACGCGCGGCCGACTCTGGTGCAGGCGGAAGTTGAGGTCGCCGAACCAGAACACGTTGTCGTAACGCTCCGTCACGTCTGCCGGCCGCCGCCAGGGGGCAGGGACGGTCAGAGGGGGCAGCGGGGGCAGGGCAGGTCAGAGGTATCAGGAAGGCAGAAGAGGTCAGAAGAGGTCAGAAGAGGTCAGAAGAGGTCAGAAGAGGTCAGAAGAGGTCAGAAGAGGTCAAAAGAGGTCAGAAGAGGTCAGAAGAGGTCAGAAGAGGTCAGAAGAGGTCAGAAGAGGTCAGAAGAGGTCAGAAGAGGTCAGAAGAGGTCAGAAGAGGTCAGAGGAGGTCAGAAGAGGTCAGAAGAGGTCAAAAGAGGGCAGAAGAGGTCAGAAGAGGTCAGAAGAGGTCAGAAGAGGTCAGAAGAGGTCAGAAGAGGTCAGAAGAGGTCAGAAGAGGTCAGAAGAGGTCAGAAGAGGTCAGAAGAGGTCAGAAGAGGTCAGAAGAGGTCAGAAGAGGTCAAAAGAGGGCAGAAGAGGTCAGAAGAGGTCAGAAGAGGTCAGAAGAGGTCATAAGAGGTCAGAAGAGGGCAGAAGAGGGCAGAAGAGGTCAGAAGAGGTCAGAAGAGACACTGAAGCTGACAGGACGTAGAGAGTGGTGGCAGGCAGAACACGACTATACGATGACGCGTGGTGAATGCGGATCTACTATAGTCTGCAGTCAGCCAGGCAGATGTAAGGTGAGGTCACCAAAGGACTGAGGAAAACCGACTCAGAGCAAACCGGCTGGGGACAGTCAGTCCCCGGAGCAGACAGTCAGTCCCCGGTCAGTCCCCGGAGCAGACAGTCAGTCCCCGGAGCAGACAGTCAGTTCCCGTTCAGTCCCCGGAGCAGACAGTCAGTCCCCGGTCAGTCCCCGGGGCAGACAGTCAGTCCCCGGAGCAGACAGTCAGTCCCCGGTCAGTCCCCGGAGCAGACAGTCAGTCCCCGGAGCAGAGTCAGTCCCCGGAGCAGACAGTCAGTCCCCGGAGCAGACAGTCAGTCCCCGGTCAGTCCCCGGAGCAGACAGTCAGTCCCCGGTCAGTCCCCGGAGCAGACAGTCAGTCCCCGGAGCAGACAGTCAGTCCCCGGTCAGTCCCCGGGGCAGACAGTCAGTTCCCGGAACAGACAGTCAGTCCCCGGAGCAGACAGTCAGTCCCCGGAGCAGACAGTCAGTCCCCGGAGCAGACAGTCAGTCCCCGGAGCAGATAGTCAGTCCCCGGAGCAGACAGTCAGTCCCCGGAGCAGACAGTCAGTCCCCGGTCAGTCCCCGGAGCAGACAGTCAGTCCCCGGTCAGTCCCCGGAGCAGACAGTCAGTCCCCGGAGCAGACAGTCAGTCCCCGGTCAGTCCCCGGAGCAGACAGTCAGTCCCCGGAGCAGACAGTCAGTCCCCGGTCAGTCCCCGGGGCAGACAGTCAGTCCCCGGAGCAGACAGTCAGTCCCCGGAGCAGACAGTCAGTCCCCGGAGCAGACAGTCAGTCCCCGGTCAGTCCCCGGGGCAGACAGTCAGTCCCCGGAGCAGACAGTCAGTCCCCGGAGCAGACAGTCAGTCCCCGGAGCAGACAGTCAGTCCCCGGAGCAGACAGTCAGTCCCCGGTCAGTCCCCGGAGCAGACAGTCAGTCCCCGGTCAGTCCCCGGAGCAGACAGTCAGTCCCCGGAGCAGACAGTCAGTCCCCGGAGCAGACAGTCAGTCCCCGGAGCAGACAGTCAGTCCCCGGTCAGTCCCCGGAGCAGACAGTCAGTCCCCGGTCAGTCCCCAGAGCAGACAGTCAGTCCCCGGTCAGAACCCGGAGCAGACAGTCAGTCCCCGGAGCAGACAGTCAGTCCCCGGAGCAGACAGTCAGTCCCCGGAGCAGACAGTCAGTCCCCGGAGCAGACAGTCAGTCCCCGGAGCAGACAGCCAGTCCCCGGAGCTGACAGTCAGTCCCCGGTCAGTCCCCGGAGCTGACAGTCAGTCCCCGGTCAGTCCCCGGAGCAGACAGTCAGTCCCCGGAGCAGACAGTCAGTCCCCGGAGCTGACAGTCAGTCCCCGGTCAGTCCCCGGAGCGGACAGTCAGTACCCGGTCAGCCCCCGGAGCAGACAGACAGTCCCCGGTCAGTCCCCGGAGCAGACCTACCTCGGCTGTCGCTGCGGCTGGGGACAGATCAGCAGACAGCTGGCCTACCTCGGCTGTCGCTGCGGCTGGGGATGGCCTGTGGCAGGTCCAGCGCGGCGCAGATGCGTCGGACGTCATCAATGCGCTGGTTCTGTTTCTCCAGGTGCGCCGTCAGATGGCAGGTCAGTAGCAGGAAGGTCGTGCCTGGGGGGGAGGGGGGGGGGCGGTTATCACACTGATATCCCTGTTAGCAGTCGGCCTAAATAAGACATCAGCTATCATACTATCATTATAAAACGAGAATATGCTTCCAGGGCGCATTGCAATGTCTGAGCAGACTAGTCCCAGGCACAGCTCCTGCGAGTTTCACAGAGCATACGGTCAGTACGACGGGGTTAAATATCTGGCAATTAGCCACAACTACTCAGAGTGGCGTCCGCCGCAGGCTGGTCGTGACAGAGTTCAGTGCCGCACCCTGAGTTCAGTGCCGCACCCTGAACGCAGCTCTAACATACACAACACTTACCGAAGAACTGAAACCCGATGGCGACACATCCCTTGGTCTTGATGGCCGTCGGCTGACGAATACTGTAGCTGGCTTCCTCGGGAACTGGAGAGAGGCGGGCACTCGAGTTACGTAGACATGTAATGACACCGTCAAAACTCGTACAGAACCACCACCATAGACATGGCGTATCCTCCTGAGGTATTCAGCCAATGGGCACAAGGGGCCAGGGGGCATATTCTACAGTTGGTCGGCATTTAATAATTTGATTGCGATTTTAGGTTTGAACAAAAGTCTCAAGCAAATGATGGCTACACGGTACACGGTACCGCTGTCATATTGCGTCTGACAGAACGCAGCTAGCCTATATCCATGCACCATGCCTCATCCAAGTTAACGCATGGGCCATGAAACACCCTTCAACCCACATCCAGACTTCACTTTGCTTGAGCTGAGCAAAGAGGATGCCGGGTGCTTCATCATGACAAACTTAAAAGGAAATGGCGCAATGGCAACTACCTGTTAAGAAACCCATATTATCCCAGAAACCAGTGCTACTGAGATGGCCAGTGGCAAGTCAGCCTTTCAACATCGCTTTAGTCGTGTCATTGTGCCTTAGGTGGTGACTGCCTGCACTAGCCCCAGCTGCATGCAGTGAGTTGGCCTCTGACCTGAACAGTACCAGATGAGGTCCCGCCGGATAAAAACGCACACGTGCAGCGTGCCCAGCGAGGCCGAGTGGAAGAGCACGTGGCTGGGCCCCAGTGTGGACTGCAGCCGCACCAGCAGGCCGCGGTGGTCGCCGTGAGACTCCTGTGTGCCCAGCACCACCAGGTCCGGAACGAACGCCAGAGAGTCGGGCAGCACCAGGTCGTCCAGCGAGGCCGGCGGCTCCTGCCAACGGCGGCGGCGGGACGGGGGGGGCGGTTAGTCGTCTCTCCCGTCGGACGGTACGCAACAGTGTTGCAGGTGGCGGTGGGACGGGGGGGGCGGTTAGTCGTCTCTCCCGTCGGACGGTACGCAACAGTGTTGCAGGTGGCGGCGGGACGGGGGGGGGGGGCGGTTAGTCGTCTCTCCCGTCAGACAGTACGCAACAGTGTTGCAGGTGGCGGCGGGACGGGGGGGGCGGTTAGTCGTCTCTCCCGTCGGACGGTACGCAACAGTGTTGCAGGTGGCGGCGGGACGGGGGGGGCGGTTAGTCGTCTCTCCCGTCGGACGGTACGCAACAGTGTTGCAGGTGGCGGCGGGACGGGGGGGGCGGTTAGTCGTCTCTCCCGTCAGACAGTACGCAACAGTGTTGCAGGTGGCGGCGGGACGGGGGGGGCGGTTAGTCGTCTCTCCCGTCAGACAGCACGCGGCAGTGTTGCAGGTGGCGGCGGGACGGGGGGGGCGGTTAGCCGTCTCTCCCGTCAGACAGTACGCGGCAGTGTTGCAGGTGGCGGCGGGACGGGGGGGGGCGGTTAGCCGTCTCTCCCGTCAGACAGTACGCGGCAGTGTTGCAGGTGGCGGCGGGACGGGGGGGGGCGGTTAGCCGTCTCTCCCGTCAGACAGTACGCGGCAGTGTTGCAGGTGGCGGCGGGACGGGGGGGCGGTTAACCGTCTCTCCCGTCAGACGGTACGCAACAGTGTTGCAGGTGGCGGCGGGACGGGGGGGGCGGTTAGCCGTCTCTCCCGTCGGACGGTACGCAACAGTGTTGCAGGTGGCGGCGGGACGGGGGGGGGCGGTTAGCCGTCTCTCCCGTCGGACGGTACGCAACAGTGTTGCAGGTGGCGGCGGGACGGGGGGGCGGTTAGCCGTCTCTCCCGTCGGACGGTACGCAACAGTGTTGCAGGTGGCGGCGGGACGGGGGGGGGGGCGGTTAGCCGTCTCTCCCGTCAGACGGTACGCAACAGTGTTGCAGGTGGCGGCGGGACGGGGGGGGCGGTTAGCCGTCTCTCCCGTCGGACGGTACGCAACAGTGTTGCAGGTGGCGGCGGGACGGGGGGGGGGCGGTTAGCCGTCTCTCCCGTCAGACGGTACGCAACAGTGTTGCAGGTGGCGGCGGGACGGGGGGGGGGGGCGGTTAGCCGTCTCTCCCGTCAGACGGTACGCAACAGTGTTGCAGGTGGCGGCGGGACGGGGGGGGGCGGTTAGCCGTCTCTCCCGTCGGACGGTACGCAACAGTGTTGCAGGTGGCGGCGGGACGGGGGGACCGGTTAGCCGTCTCTCCCGTCGGACGGTACGCAACAGTGTTGCAGGTGGCGGCGGGACGGGGGGGGCGGTTAGCCGTCTCTCCCGTCGGACGGTACGCAACAGTGTTGCAGGTGGCGGCGGGACGGGGGGGGGGGCGGTTAGTCGTCTCTCCCGTCGGACGGTACGCAACAGTGTTGCAGGTGGCGGCGGGACGGGGGGGGGCGGTTAGCCGTCTCTCCCGTCGGACGGTACGCAACAGTGTTGCAGGTGGCGGCGGGACGGGGGGGGCGATTAGCCGTCTCTCCCGTCGGACGGTACGCAACAGTGTTGCAGGTGGCGGCGGGACGGGGGGGGCGGTTAGCCGTCTCTCCCGTCGGACGGTACGCAACAGTGTTGCAGGTGGCGGCGGGACGGGGGGACCGGTTAGCTGTCTCTCCCGTCAGACGGTACGCGGCAGTGGTGCAGGTGGCGGCGGGACGGGGGGGGGCGGTTAGCCGTCTCTCCCGTCGGACGGTACGCAACAGTGTTGCAGGTGGCGGCGGGACGGGGGGACCGGTTAGCCGTCTCTCCCGTCGGACGGTACGCAACAGTGTTGCAGGTGGCGGCGGGACGGGGGGACCGGTTAGCTGTCTCTCCCGTCAGACGGTACGCGGCAGTGTTGCAGGTGGCGGCGGGACGGGGGGACCGGTTAGCCGTCTCTCCCGTCGGACGGTACGCAACAGTGTTGCAGGTGGCGGCGGGACGGGGGGACCGGTTAGCTGTCTCTCCCGTCAGACAGTACGCAACAGTGTTGCAGGTGGCGGCGGGACGGGGGGCGGTTAGCCGTCTCTCCCGTCGGACGGTACGCAACAGTGTTGCAGGTGGCGGCGGGACGGGGGGACCGGTTAGCCGTCTCTCCCGTCGGACAGTACGCAACAGTGTTGCAGGTGGCGGCGGGACGGGGGGGGGGCGGTTAGCCGTCTCTCCCGTCGGACGGTACGCAACAGTGTTGCAGGTGGCGGCGGGACGGGGGGGGCGGTTAGCCGTCTCTCCCGTCGGACAGTACGCAACAGTGTTGCAGGTGGCGGCGGGACGGGGGGACCGGTTAGCCGTCTCTCCCGTCAGACAGTACGCAACAGTGTTGCAGGTGGCGGCGGGACGGGGGGGGGCGGTTAGCCGTCTCTCCCGTCAGACAGTACGCAACAGTGTTGCAGGTGGCGGCGGGACGGGGGGGCGGTTAGCCGTCTCTCCCGTCGGACGGTACGCAACAGTGTTGCAGGTGGCGGCGGGACGGGGGGACCGGTTAGCCGTCTCTCCCGTCGGACGGTACGCAACAGTGTTGCAGGTGGCGGCGGGACGGGGGGACCGGTTAGCCGTCTCTCCCGTCAGACAGTACGCAACAGTGTTGCAGGTGGCGGCGGGACGGGGGGGGGGCGGTTAGCCGTCTCTCCCGTCGGACGGTACGCAACAGTGTTGCAGGTGGCGGCGGGACGGGGGGACCGGTTAGCCGTCTCTCCCGTCGGACAGTACGCAACAGTGTTGCAGGTGGCGGCGGGACGGGGGGGGGCGGTTAGCCGTCTCTCCCGTCGGACGGTACGCAACAGTGTTGCAGGTGGCGGCGGGACGGGGGGGCGGTTAGCCGTCTCTCCCGTCGGACAGTACGCAACAGTGTTGCAGGTGGCGGCGGGACGGGGGGACCGGTTAGCCGTCTCTCCCGTCAGACAGTACGCAACAGTGTTGCAGGTGGCGGCGGGACGGGGGGGGCGGTTAGCCGTCTCTCCCGTCAGACAGTACGCAACAGTGTTGCAGGTGGCGGCGGGACGGGGGGGGCGGTTAGCCGTCTCTCCCGTCGGACGGTACGCAACAGTGTTGCAGGTGGCGGCGGGACGGGGGGACCGGTTAGCCGTCTCTCCCGTCGGACGGTACGCAACAGTGTTGCAGGTGGCGGCGGGACGGGGGGCGGTTAGCCGTCTCTCCCGTCGGACGGTACGCAACAGTGTTGCAGGTGGCGGCGGGACGGGGGGACCGGTTAGCCGTCTCTCCCGTCGGACAGTACGCAACAGTGTTGCAGGTGGCGGCGGGACGGGGGGGGGCGGTTAGCCGTCTCTCCCGTCGGACGGTACGCAACAGTGTTGCAGGTGGCGGCGGGACGGGGGGACCGGTTAGCCGTCTCTCCCGTCGGACGGTACGCAACAGTGTTGCAGGTGGCGGCGGGACGGGGGGACCGGTTAGCTGTCTCTCCCGTCAGACAGTACGCAACAGTGTTGCAGGTGGCGGCGGGACGGGGGGCGGTTAGCCGTCTCTCCCGTCGGACGGTACGCAACAGTGTTGCAGGTGGCGGCGGGACGGGGGGACCGGTTAGCCGTCTCTCCCGTCGGACAGTACGCAACAGTGTTGCAGGTGGCGGCGGGACGGGGGGGGGCGGTTAGCCGTCTCTCCCGTCGGACGGTACGCAACAGTGTTGCAGGTGGCGGCGGGACGGGGGGGGCGGTTAGCCGTCTCTCCCGTCGGACAGTACGCAACAGTGTTGCAGGTGGCGGCGGGACGGGGGGACCGGTTAGCCGTCTCTCCCGTCAGACAGTACGCAACAGTGTTGCAGGTGGCGGCGGGACGGGGGGGGGCGGTTAGCCGTCTCTCCCGTCAGACAGTACGCAACAGTGTTGCAGGTGGCGGCGGGACGGGGGGGCGGTTAGCCGTCTCTCCCGTCGGACGGTACGCAACAGTGTTGCAGGTGGCGGCGGGACGGGGGGACCGGTTAGCCGTCTCTCCCGTCGGACGGTACGCAACAGTGTTGCAGGTGGCGGCGGGACGGGGGGACCGGTTAGCCGTCTCTCCCGTCAGACAGTACGCAACAGTGTTGCAGGTGGCGGCGGGACGGGGGGGGCGGTTAGCCGTCTCTCCCGTCGGACGGTACGCAACAGTGTTGCAGGTGGCGGCGGGACGGGGGGACCGGTTAGCCGTCTCTCCCGTCGGACAGTACGCAACAGTGTTGCAGGTGGCGGCGGGACGGGGGGGGGGCGGTTAGCCGTCTCTCCCGTCGGACGGTACGCAACAGTGTTGCAGGTGGCGGCGGGACGGGGGGGCGGTTAGCCGTCTCTCCCGTCGGACAGTACGCAACAGTGTTGCAGGTGGCGGCGGGACGGGGGGACCGGTTAGCCGTCTCTCCCGTCAGACAGTACGCAACAGTGTTGCAGGTGGCGGCGGGACGGGGGGGGCGGTTAGCCGTCTCTCCCGTCAGACAGTACGCAACAGTGTTGCAGGTGGCGGCGGGACGGGGGGGGCGGTTAGCCGTCTCTCCCGTCGGACGGTACGCAACAGTGTTGCAGGTGGCGGCGGGACGGGGGGACCGGTTAGCCGTCTCTCCCGTCGGACGGTACGCAACAGTGTTGCAGGTGGCGGCGGGACGGGGGGACCGGTTAGCCGTCTCTCCCGTCAGACAGTACGCAACAGTGTTGCAGGTGGCGGCGGGACGGGGGGGGGGCGGTTAGCCGTCTCTCCCGTCGGACGGTACGCAACAGTGTTGCAGGTGGCGGCGGGACGGGGGACCGGTTAGCCGTCTCTCCCGTCAGACGGTACGCAACAGTGTTGCAGGTGGCGGCGGGACGGGGGACCGGTTAGCCGTCTCTCCCGTCAGACAGTACGCAACAGTGTTGCAGGTGGCAGCGGGACGGGGGGACCGGTTAGCCGTCTCTCCCGTTAGAAGGTACACGGCAGTGTTGCAGGTGGCGGCGGGACGGGGGGAACGGTAAGCCGTCTCTCCCGTCAGACAGTACGCAACAGTGTTGCAGGTGGCGGCGGGACGGGGGGACCGGTTAGCCGTCTCTCCCGTCAGACGGTACGCAACAGTGTTGCAGGTGGCGGCGGGACGGGGGACCAGTTAGCCGTCTCTCCCGTCAGACGGTACGCGGCAGTGTTGCAGGTGGCGGCGGGACGGGGGGACCGGTTAGCCGTCTCTCCCGTCAGACAGTACGCAACAGTGTTGCAGGTGGCGGCGAGACGGGGGGGACCGGTTAGCCGTCTCTCCCGTCGGACGGTACGCAACAGTGTTGCAGGTGGCGGCGGGACGGGGGGACCGGTTAGCCGTCTCTCCCGTCAGACGGTACGCAACAGTGATGCAGGTGGCGGCGGGACGGGGGACCGGTTAGCTGTCTCTCCCGTCAGACGGTACGCAACAGTGTTGCAGGTGGCGGCGGGACGGGGGGACCGGTTAGCCGTCTCTCCCGTCGGACGGTACGCAACAGTGATGCAGGTGGCGGCGGGACGGGGGGACCGGTTAGCCGTCTCTCCCGTCAGACAGTACGCAACAGTGATGCAGGTGGCGGCGGGACGGGGGGACCGGTTAGCCGTCTCTCCCGTCGGACGGTACGCAACAGTGTTGCAGGTGGCGGCGGGACGTGGGGACCGGTTAGCCGTCTCTCCCGTCAGACAGTACGCAACAGTGTTGCAGGTGGCGGCGGGACGGGGGGACCGATTAGCCGTCTCTCCCGTCAGACGGTACGCGGCAGTGTTGCAGGTGGTTTCTGCAGGGCCAGCACACGAGACCAGCGCCGTGGGGCTGGTCGGCCCGCTCGAGCACCGACAGCTAAGTCACGGCTCACAGAACCCGCCGAGTGGCGTGGCGTTACGGACAGATGAGCTGCACCGCGAGAGCTGCCCCCGGAACTGGAGCCACTCGCCAGCGGACCGGGAGACATCACTGCAGCCGTGAGGTAACGCAGCAGCAGCGGGCTGTACCGACGGGACAGAGCTCCGCCCCACCAGCAGGCTGTACCGCCGGGACAGAGCTCCGCCCCACCAGCGGGCTGTACCGCCGGGACAGAGCTCCACCCCACCAGCGAGATGTACCGCCGGGACAGAGCTCCGCCCCACCAGCGAGATGTACCGCCGGGACAGAGCTCCGCCCCACCAGCAGGCTGTACCGCCGGACAGAGCTCCGCCCCACCAGCGGGCTGTACCGCCGGACAGAGCTCCGCCCCACCAGCGAGATGTACCGCCGGGACAGAGCTCCGCCCCACCAGCGGGCTGTACCGCCGGGACAGAGCTCCGCCCCACCAGCGGGCTGTACCGCCGGGACAGAGCTCCGCCCCACCAGCGGGCTGTACCGCCGGGACAGAGCTCCGCCCCACCAGCGGGCTGTACCGCCGGGACAGAGCTCCGCCCCACCAGCGGGCTGCACCGCCGGGACAGAGCTCCGCCCCACCAGCGGGCTGTACCGCCGGGACAGAGCTCCGCCCCACCAGCGGGCTGTACCGCCGGGACAGAGCTCCGCCCCACCAGCGGGCTGTACCGCCGGGACAGAGCTCCGCCCCACCAGCGGGCTGTACCGCCGGGACAGAGCTCCGCCCCACCAGCGGGCTGTACCGCCGGGACAGAGCTCCGCCCCACCAGCGGGCTGTACCGCCGGGACAGAGCTCCGCCCCACCAGCGGGCTGTACCGCCGGGACAGAGCTCCGCCCCACCAGCGGGCTGTACCGCCGGGACAGAGGTCCGCCCCACCACAACACCGCACACCAGGTCAGGGCCGGGTGCTGACAGTCCACGGTCCACGGTCCACACACAGTCGCCATCGATCGCACACCGCTGCTGGGCCCAGCACGCACGTTTGTTGGACGGACCAGCCGCGACGGCGAAACACTGCGAGCATCCGACTCCACAACATACACCACAGCGTACAAACCACGCCCTCCACCCGGGCGGCAATGGCGAGACCAGCGCCGACAGTACCGCCGGGTTACGCAGGTCCGTGGCTAGTCCGCGAGTACGGCGGACTCGTGTCTACTCGCCATACACCAGGAATGGCGTGCCAAAGCTGGATATCTGGTAAATGTACTCGCATCTGCAGTAGCAGCGAGATGGGGTTGGAGAAGGGCATGGGTGGGATGGGAGAGGGCCGAGGGGTCAGTATCTCCTCTGACCTTAGCGTTCATGTTCCACGTGCCGACCAGTATGTGCAGCTGTCTCTGCGGCAGGATGGCGTCCAGCTCCTCGGCCGACAACAAGAGCGCGCTGCCGGTCTGGTTCACCAGGTACCCCCTGGCACAGACAGGTCAGGTCAGGCCAGGTCAGGTCAGGTCAGGTCAGGTCAGGTCACACCGGGTCACAGCACCCCTCCTTAACCCGGCATTGGCTGGAGTCTCAGCCGAACGCCATTGGCTGGGGGGGGGGGCGTTTTTCGCCCCCCCCCCCCTGGTTATCTTCCGAACCAATAACTGCAGCATTGCAGCGAGATGCGCAAGGCGGCAATCGAAAGCTCTCAATGAGACGCATCCAAAGCATACACGAAATTGTCCAAATAAGGTCACATGTCAGGTTACGGTCAGGTCAAAGTAAAAATTGAGATATTTGAGTTTGTGGGCCATACTTTCCATCCAAAGCCTTAGATTGCGACTATATTCGCACAAAATGCTCTCAAAGGTACATATCCCGCATAAGCAAAAGTGAAATGGTAAGCAAAGATCAAGGTCAGGTCACAAATGGTCACAGGTCTGCGAAAGCCATGCGACACATGTTGTATCGGTTATTTTACACGTATAATTCGATAGTAGCAGTCATTTTCACAACCTGACACCATATAAGGTCAAGGTCAGGTCACATAAGGTCAAAATTTGGCATTTATCAATATAAATAGAAAATACATGTGTCGACCAGTTTTGTCTCGGAAATACAGTGCTGGCATTTATTTGTTGTATTATATTATTGGTCAATAAAAGCCAAAAAACGCAATTTCAAAATACGACGTCATGAGTTACTCATACATAGGGAGCGATAAGTCAGTCAAAAATAAAGATATTGCTTTTAAATTTGGTTTGGGTATTGTCCACATGTGGTTCTTCAACATATCTTCCGTTTTTTTAAAGGTTTGGAAATGTTGATTTTGAGAGAATTAAAAAAAAAATTGGGGGGTCAAAAAACCCAAATTTTCACAAATCTGAGATAGCCATTTTGTAGCCCTTGCCATTTCCTTTTTGGCGTTTTTCGATTGCATTTTGCTTCAAATATAGCATTTGTAAGGCCTGCTAAAGTTTAGCTGATTTGTGTGTCAAACTCGTGCGTAGTGACGTCACTAAATTCGCTATATTTCGAGAGAAAAAAAACGACGATTTTTTCCCATTTTTGCACAGAAGATGTATAATTGATGTAGGAGAAAGTATCTGAAGTTTCACGTCGATAGCGCCATTTGCTTTTCAGCTATTGCGAAAGTTCGTCAGGGGGCGAAAAACGCCCCCCCCCCCCCCCACACACACACACACACACACAGCCAATGGCGGGTTAACGCACGGACAGGTCAGGTCAGGTCACACCGGGTCACAGCACCCCTCCTTAACGTACAGACAGCTAAGGTCAGGTCACACCGGGTCACAGCACCCCTCCTTAACGCACAGACAGGTCAGGTCACACCGGGTCGCAGCACCTCTCCTTAACGCACGGACAAGTCAGGTCAGGTCACACCGAGTCACAGCACCCCTCCTTAACGCACGGACAGGTCAGGTCAGGTCACACCGGGTCACAGCACCCCTCCTTAACGCACGGACAGGTCAGGTTAGGTCACACCGAGTCACAGCACCCCTCCTTAACGCACGGACAGGTCAGGTCAGGTCACACCGGGTTACAGCACCCTCCTTAACGCACGGACAGGACAGGACAGGTCAGGTCAAGTCAGGTCAGGTCACACCAGGTCACAGTACCCCTCATTAACGCACAGACAGGACAGGTCAGGTCAGGTCAGGTCAGGTCAGGTCAGGTCAGGTCAGGTCACACCGGGTCACAATACCCCTCCTTAACGCACGGACAGGACAGGACAGGACAGGACAGGACAGGACAGGACAGGACAGGACAGGACAGGACAGGACAGGACAGGACAGGACAGGACAGGACAGGACAGGACAGGACAGGACAGGACAGGACAGGACAGGACAGGACAGGACAGGACAGGACAGGAGAGAACAGGACAGGACAGGACAGGAGAGAACAGGAGAGAACAGGACAGGACAGGACAGGACAGGACAGGACAGGACAGGACAGGACAGGACAGGACAGGACAGGACAGGACAGGACAGGACAGGACAGGACAGGACAGGACAGGACAGGACAGGACAGGGCAGGACAGGACAGGACAGGACAGGACAGGACAGGACAGGACAGGACAGGACAGGAGAGGGCAGAGCAGGACAGGTCAGGTCAGGTCAGGTCAGACTGGGATAAAATACACAAATACCGAACAAATAAATTAATGACGAAACTATTGAGAAATCACACGCACAAAAAAAAAGTTATTCCACTAGTGAATGAATAAATGGACGAATTTATGAAACAGTCAATAAATAACCTGTTTCCGAAAGAAGCCAGCTGCGTGCCTTCTGAAAATAAAACAGCGCTCATCACACTGATCATGTATTGCCTCCCCGTCTGTCCGCCCGACTGGCCTCCTGCCTGTCTGCCCGTGTTTTGTTTTGACTGACCTGCTGCGGGCCTTCTGCACGGTGATGGCGCTCAGCGGACTGCCGCTGGACGGCTCGGAGCAGCTGCTCAGCGTCTCCACACTGCCAGCCAGGCCCGTCGGGAACGATCTGAGCAGCACAGAGAACAGCGCTGATGGACGCCACACTCCGCTCCGCACACAGTCAGCGGAGGATCGGTGGCCTAGGGAACCAGTGAGTTGCCTGGACGGCGGAACACATGCAGAGCAGGCCACACCGGTACATATACCCAGACCAGACACAGTTCGGCTGGCTGGTGCCGACTGGCTGGCAGACACCAGTCCAGGGATCGAGAAGAGGGAAATTATCGCCTTACGTCTTAACCGTACCTGACGAACGTAACACGGACATGAGCCACGTCCAATACGGTTTATATTCTCTGTGATGAATAAGGCAGCAACGGTCACACGGTACCTGGTTCTGTGTCCTGCGGTCATCTGTGCGCTCCAGGGTGCTGCTCCAACGGTCACACGGTACCTGGTTCTGTGTCCTGCGGTCATCTGTGCGCTCCAGGGTGCTGCTCCAACGGTCACACGGTACCTGGTTCTGTGTCCTGCGGTCATCTGTGCGCTCCAGGGTGCTGCTCCAACGGTCACACGGTACCTGGTTCTGTGTCCTGCGGTCAGCTGTGCGCTCCAGGGTGCTGCTCCAACGGTCACACGGTACCTGGTTCTGTGTCCTGCGGTCATCTGTGCGCTCCAGGGTGCTGCTCCAACGGTCACACGGTACCTGGTTCTGTGTCCTGCGGTCATCTGTGCGCTCCAGGGTGCTGCTCCAACGGTCACACGGTACCTGGTTCTGTGTCCTGCGGTCATCTGTGCGCTCCAGGGTGCTGCTCCAACGGGCACACGGTACCTGGTTCTGTGTCCTGCGGTCATCTGTGCGCTCCAGGGTGCTGCTCCAACGGTCACACGGTACCTGGTTCTGTGTCCTGCGGTCAGCTGTGCGCTCCAGGGTGCTGCTCCAACGGGCACACGGTACCTGGTTCTGTGTCCTGCGGTCATCTGTGCGCTCCAGGGTGCTGCTCCAACGGTCACACGGTACCTGGTTCTGTGTCCTGCGGTCATCTGTGCGCTCCAGGGTGCTGCTCCAACGGTCACACGGTACCTGGTTCTGTGTCCTGCGGTCATCTGTGCGCTCCAGGGTGCTGCTCCAACGGTCACACGGTACCTGGTTCTGTGTCCTGCGGTCATCTGTGCGCTCCAGGGTGCTGCTCCAACGGGCACACGGTACCTGGTTCTGTGTCCTGCGGTCATCTGTGCGCTCCAGGGTGCTGCTCCAACGGTCACACGGTACCTGGTTCTGTGTCCTGCGGTCATCTGTGCGCTCCAGGGTGCTGCTCCAACGGTCACACGGTACCTGGTTCTGTGTCCTGCGGTCATCTGTGCGCTCCAGGGTGCTGCTCCAACGGTCACACGGTACCTGGTTCTGTGTCCTGCGGTCATCTGTGCGCTCCAGGGTGCTGCTCCAACGGGCACACGGTACCTGGTTCTGTGTCCTGCGGTCATCTGTGCGCTCCAGGGTGCTGCTCCAACGGTCACACGGTACCTGGTTCTGTGTCCTGCGGTCAGCTGTGCGCTCCAGGGTGCTGCTCCAACGGGCACACGGTACCTGGTTCTGTGTCCTGCGGTCATCTGTGCGCTCCAGGGTGCTGCTCCAACGGTCACACGGTACCTGGTTCTGTGTCCTGCGGTCAGCTGTGCGCTCCAGGGTGCTGCTCCAACGGTCACACGGTACCTGGTTCTGTGTCCTGCGGTCAGCTGTGCGCTCCAGGGTGCTGCTCCAACGGTCACACGGTACCTGGTTCTGTGTCCTGCGGTCAGCTGTGCGCTCCAGGGTGCTGCTCCAACGGGCACACGGTACCTGGTTCTGTGTCCTGCGGTCATCTGTGCGCTCCAGGGTCCTGCTCCAACGGTCACACGGTACCTGGTTCTGTGTCCTGCGGTCATCTGTGCGCTCCAGGGTCCTGCTCCAACGGTCACGGTACCTGGTTCTGTGTCCTGCGGTCATCTGTGCGCTCCA
>JAXIVJ010006615.1:0-37500 GCA_036785665.1 Chirona hameri
TACAAGCAATGACCTGTTACCGAATGCCTCTTAATCTGTGATGGCCTGTGTGTTCGTTTTATTAAAATGTGTCTTTACTCGCTTTGCCATGTTCCAACCCACATCGTCAACTCTAGTCTGACCTCACACACCGTTCCTGACTCATGGAAATTCACTCTTGTCCATCCCATTCCGAAGCTGTAAAGTCCGATGAGTTTAGTAGTTACAGGTCAATCTCGATTCTCACTACCATAGCAAAAATAACTGAGCGCATTGTTTCCGAACAGGTGTAGTCTTATTTCTCTACCCACCACCTGTTCTTCCCTAACCAGCACGGCTTCAGGCCCAATCACTTCACTGACACTGCCTTGCTCACCCTCACTGACCATGTTTTTCGATATATGGACCAGCGTGAGATTACTCTTCTCTGCCTATTGGACTGCTCTCGCTGTTTCGACTGTATCCCACACGACTCACTGCTGCGTAAGACACACATATATATGGTGTAGACTCGCTGGTTTCAATGCTACCCGACCAATCATTATCAGCGCGTGCAGATTCAGACCACCGGAACATCTCGCGGCCGCACACTCTCCCGACCCCTTCTCAACCCCATTTGGCACCTACACTCACAAAATCGCGACACACGACCCGGGTGTTAACTCCTACCAAAGGGGTTAATTTGAAAATGTACTCATACATGGGGTGTAATTGTTGAGGCTTCGCTATCTACACTCATGGTAGACACCGGCGTGGTGTGTCAGTGCCGACCACCATCGCATTGTGTGTTCGTCACCGCTGCATGGGGTGTCGAGGTGTCGCAATACTCATGCGGGGGTTGTCGATTGACGCCACAGCCGGGTGTATTGCAAGAGTTCGTTTACCACTGGGAGAGGTGTGACGGTCGCCGCTGCTTGAGGTATTGTGACGCAGACGGCGGCGCGGCGTTAGCTGCGCGCGCACATCGCCGCCGGCCGGCCGCGCCGGCTCAGTTGCGCCGTGGCCTTGGCCGCGGCAGGTTGTGCAGAGTGCGTGCGTCGACCGTTGTCAGTGTTCAAGTTGCCGTTGAGTTGCGAAAGGCTGTCAATCGTGCTGTCGTGATCGGAGTTATAATTACCTAATTGTGAGTTGTGAGAGCGTTCTTTCTTGCGTTCTTTTGATCTTAGAAATGTGGTTAGTTGTGAAATGGTGATCGATAAACATTAGGTATGATAGCGTCTATATGTTTCATGCCCTCTCGTCACAACCAATTGTATTGCTTATCCGGTCGGAGCTGCACTGACCAAGCTTCTATAAACATATGAATATACGTAGCTGACTGTTGATCCATAGTAACTATGATTATTTATGAGTATGCTTGATGGAGATGATTTGTGATGTTGATGTTGATACATGGATTTGTTTACACAATAATTCACGGTTTTGTTAATACAATGGTTTTGCACGGAAATGTACTCATTTTTAGTTGCTCAGATTGGGAAGGTTGGTGCGAGTGGTCAGATTCAGGTCAGAGTGCTCAGATTGGCATGAGTCTTGCGAGTTGCGACACGTCTCTGAGCCGACGCCCGGCGGCCGCCGCCCGCCATGCGTCTGCGTCACGACACCCCAAGCAACAGTGACCGTTACACCTCTCCAGTGGTGAACGAACTCCCACAATACGCCCAGCTGAGGCGTCAATCGACACCCACCGCATGAGTATTGCGACACTTCAACACCCCATGCAGCGGTGACGTGTAACCTCTCCCTATGGTAAACGAACTCCCGCAATACGCCCGGCTGAGGCGTCATTCGACACCCACGCATGCGTATTGCGACACCTCGACACCCATGCAGTGGTTATCAAGGGTGTTCCGTTAAATAGTCAAGGGTGTCCCGTGAAAGTCATAGTTGTATCTCCTGACTTCGCCTGTAACCGGGTTTTGTGCCTGTATGCAAATACAAATACAAATAAACCTATACACCCCATGTAGCGGCGATCACGGTTGTTCCGGTACACCTCCCTGAGTGCTAAACAAAACACCTTCCAGGCGACGTATGTTAGGTTGTGTGGGCATCACACGGGCTAGGGGTGTCGACACCCTGCGCGGGTGTTGATTTTTTGTGAGTGTATCAAGGTTCTTCCCTCTGGCCATTACAGCACAACATATACGCTAACGACCTATCTCTCTATTCTGATGAGTCTACTGGCATCATCACCTGCGCTGATGACGTCCAACTGTACGTTTCTGGCCCACCGAAAGACTTGAATAAGATTATCCAATCCGCTCTTTCACTTTCAGAAATGCAGATGCTCAAAACTGATCAAAACTGTATAAGAGTACCCTTAGGAACCCAGATGCTTAACACTGCTGAAAGCTATATAAGGCATGCACAGCCATCGCCTCGGGCTGTCTGTGGGACACCCTGTCGGCCTGGAGCCATTGGAGAAGAGCATATACCTCCTGACAATGCATATACCTCCTGACAATGGGAAAGGACAGAAACAGTCTGTCTGTCCTTTCCCACTGGTATGGAAACAATGGCCTCAAAATTAACGTGGCCAAGACGCAGCTCATCGCGCTCGGTACCCGCGAAATGACTCGGCGCCTTCCCCGAATCAGCATTACCTTTTCTGGCTCAACAATCGCCTTCTCCAGCTCAAACACTGTCAAAAACCTAGGTGTCTGGTTCGATAGTGACATGATTTTCGTCACACATACAGACGACGTGGTACGGCGGTGTACTGGCACTTTGTGCGGACTGAGCCACAGCAGGCACAGTCTCCCCCAGTCAGTGATGGTTACGTTGGTGCAAGGTCTGGTGTTCTCGTCGATTCGGTACTGTCAGTCCGTATATGGCGCTAGCAATGCGACGCAACGCAAACGGCTTCAGAAGCTAGTGAGGTTCGCTGCGCGAGTGGTCTCTGGCCGGAGGAAATACGATCATGTGAGCGATGTGATTGATGAACTCGGCTGGCTTCATGTAGACAGCATATATAAGTATCTCTACCTAGTGTTACTGACAAAAATGCTGACTACGTCTGAGCTACAAAACTTTGCCCAAAGTTTATTAACTAGGCAAAGTCTGCACGGGAGAGACACCCGACAAAGTGGCATGCTTGTGACGCCTTCTATACGGACTAAGTCTGGGAGGTGTCGCTATTTGTACGGGGCTGTCGCTGAGTACAACGAGCTGCCGTCTGAGCTACGTTGTTTGAATTTCGCTAGTTTTAAACGCGAGCTCAAAGAGTACCTGATGAAGCGTGAGCGTGAGACCTAGTTGTATGACTCACTGCACTCGTTTATGAGAAATTGTGTTGCGATGTGTTCTGTGTGCTATGTGATGTGTACCTACATGAAGTATGAGTGTTGCGTCACCCAAGCCTTTTTTTTAAAAATTATTTTAGCGTGTTTTGACTCGAGTCATATAAAAGCCGTTGCATGCAGCGGATATGCCTCACGAAGTGAAATACATAAATACATAAATAATCGCGGACGAAGGGTGTTACAATATACCCGAAAGCCCCGATTTTAATATTTGTATTGTGGAGTAAGTCCTCTTTGTATTTAATCTTCATCTGGGATCTCACGTGTTTTGGGCCCTTCCGGTCTGACCAGGTACTCCTCTGACCTTCCAAGAAGCTCCTCGTGTGTGTCAAGGGGCCCATTCAGCCTGTTCAGAGGTCCTTCCGACCTGGTCAGGGACTGAACTGGCTGTTTTATCACCCTGCCGACATGCTTGCTCAGGGGCCCCTCCCACCTGCGCAGAGGCCCCTCCAGTCTGACTAGAAACTCATCCGGCATGTTCAAGGGCCCTTTCGACCGGCCCAGGGACCGTTTCGGTCTAGCCAGGGGCTCCTCTGACTTGCCCAGGAGCCCCTCCGATCTGCCCAGCAACTCTTCTGGTCGGACTGCGCTGGCTGCTTTGTCTCCCTGCCAAGATGCTCGGGTGGCCCTCCTACCTGTCCTGGGACCCTTCCATGTTGGCTAGGGGCCAATTCGGCATGTTCCGGGGCACTTCTTACCCGCCCAGGTGCCCTTTCGGTCTGGTCAGGGGCCCCTCCGATCTGCACAGAGGCATTTTAACTTTCCAGGGCCTCTCTGGTCTGTCCAGGGGCCCTCCAGCCTTCTAAGGGGTCCTTCCGACCTGGCAAGGGACTGCGCTGGCTGCCTTGTCACCTTGCGACATGCTCCGAGGGCCATCCGACCTGCCCTGGGTCCCCACCTGTGCTGACTAGGGGCCCATTCGGCATATTCAGGAGCCATCCTAACCCACCTAGGGGCCCTTTCGATTTAGTCGGGGGTCCCTCTGACCTGCACAGGGGCCCTTTGAACTTACCAGGGGCCCTCTGGGGTCTCTCCAAGGGCCCTCAAACCTGATCAGGGGCCCTTATGACCTGGCAAGGGACTGCGCTGTCTGCTTTGTTGCCCTGCCGACATGCTCAGGGGCCTCTCGACCTGCCCAAGGGCTCCTCTGTGATGGCTAGAGGCCCATTCGACGTGTTCAGGGGACCCTCGGAACCGCTCAGGGGCCATTTTGGTCTGACCAGGGGCCCCTCTGACATGTACAGGGCTCTTTTGAACGTCCAAGGGGCCCTCTGGTCTTTCAGAGAGGGTCCTGGTGGCCCTAAAGAGCCTCTGAAGTGCTCTAAACTCTCTAAAGACCACGCTTCGCGTGGTAAAGAGCCCATGATGCCGCGCTTCGCGCGGTCTCGTCGGCCATTTTCGGCGCGCTGCGCGAAAATGAACTTCCCAGGGGCCCTCTGGGGTCTCTCCAAGGGCCCGCAAACCTGCTCAGGGGCCCTTATGACCTGGCAAGGGACTGTGCTGTCTGCTTTGTCGCCCTGTTGACATGCTCAGTGGCCTCTCGACCTGCCCAAGGGCCCCTCTGTGCTGGCTAGAGACCCATTTGTCGTGTTCAGGGGGCCCTGAGCGGGTCCGAGGGTCCCCTGAACACGTCAAATGGGCCTCTAGCCAGCACAGAGGGTGACTGGCCCAAATCCGAGGAGGAGAAACAAATAGGGGTGCCTTTTTACCACAAAGATGGCCCCACGGAGAGAGGCTGGATCGGCCAGTGCATCCCACCGATTTGCCCCTCCCCCCCCCCCCCCCCCCCCTCCACAAAACAAAAGCGACGGCTGGATTCGCCAGTGCCCAAGCGGTCTGCCGTTCACAGTAGAAGGCGAGTATAAGCCCTGAGGTCAGGTAGGTGCCCCAGCGGTGATTAGGGGTCAGTACAGGTTATTCAGGCGCTAGACAGGGCCTCCAGTGGCGATCATACACTCCAGAACCAGGCTGGGAGCCAAAACCAGGCAGTAGCGATTTGACCGCCAGACGAGGCAGGGCCCCGAATGCGCCCAGTGTCTATCAGGGATTACCATGACCAGGTGCTGACCGAGGGCCCCTCAGGCCGACCAACGTAGGCCCCTAAGGACGACTTAGGATCCTCTTAGGCCGGGCGAGGGCCCCCTTAGGCCGACTGGGTCCCTCAGGCCGAGCGGGGGCCCTCTTAAATCTAGAAAGGGCTCCATCAGGCCGACTGAGGGCTCCTCAGGCTAACAAGAGCCTTAGGCCGACCGTGGGCCCCCGCAAGCCTAACAAGGGTCCCTTAGGGCAATCGAGGGCACCCCCAGGGCGACTGAGGGCTCCCTCGTGCCGAGTGAGGGCCCCTCGTGCTGAGTGAGGGCCCCTAAGTCCGAACAAGGACTCTCTTAAGCCTGGTAAGCCGGGCCGTTTTGGGCCCTTCGGCCGCTCCGCCGCTTCCATATGGGCTGAGGGGCCGAGGGGCCCTCCGAGTCCCTCGGGCCAATAGGGGGGGGGGGGGGTACGTGCCCCCTGTGCCCCCCCCCCCCCACCCCTGGTTGCGCCCCTGTCAGCTAGCGAAAAGCGCTAGCAGCGTGCGCCGAACAGAGCTCTGGCAGAGGAAAGATGGTTGGTTTCATAGTATGAAACATTAAAAGATTACATGTTTGAGGTGTTTGAAAGATTTGAAAGATTAAATGTCCGTCTCATATTGTACAACAAATCAAATCAAATGGAAATTTCGTTTTGTATTATTTCACTCTTCGAATTCAGTACGCCAGTTTGTTGTTTTTGTAAGATTATAATTCATACATTTTTATGAAGTATACTAAAATATATGGTATTAAACCTAGAATCTAGCGAGGAAATGGTGACTTAGGAATGAGATAACCTGTTGTGTTATGGCCTTGAGGAAAAGTGTCAGGAGGCATCAGCATGTCCACCAAATTAGCAACGCAATTATTTCTGACAAGGGCTCTCTTGTAGGTCTCTGGCGACAATATCGCTCTTTCACTTTCAGAAATGCAGATGCTCAAAACTGATCAAAACTGTATAAGAGTACCCTTAGGAACCCAGATGCTTAACACTGCTGAAAGCTATATAAGGCATGCACAGCCATCGCCTCGGGCTGTCTGTGGGACACCCTGTCGGCCTGGAGCCATTGGAGAAGAGCATATACCTCCTGACAATGCAAATGATGTAACGATGTAAAACAGTTGCGTGTGACCAGCCTTAAGGTTGACATCCGGCGACAACTTCTGTAACATTGCCCTTCTCTCACACTTATCAGAAATCCGAGGTCCCATACGTGGTATTCATTGAAACTATTTTAATCATGGAGAACTATTTTAATTTGCATCATGGAGCGTGATCTTAGGAGTGTAATTTCGTGTGATTGATCTACAAATTGTTCGTGTTAAATTATTTATTACGAGCGAGCGCTCGCCGCTCGTCCTTCCGTGGTGTATGGGAAAAATCTGATTATGAGCGGCCCGACCCGACCCGACCCGACCCGACCCGACCCGACCCGACCCGACCCGACCCGACCCGACCCGACCCGACCCGACCCGACCAGACCAGACCAGACCAGACCAGACCAGACCAGACCCGACCCGACCCGACCCGACCCGACCCGTGGCGACGCTTTTGAGAAGCTTATATACCTGCAACCGCACGTCCGATTAACAAGCGGACTTCTTTGCTGAGCAACCCCATCTAACCTACCCTGTATGAGACCAGTGCCGGCTCATGTGGGTGACTACCACTGCGCGTGACGCGTGCCGCGTGAGGGGTGTTGAAAAGTGTTTTCTCGCAATAACTCCGCAACGGCTGGGCAGATTATATGCACATTTCGTGTGTGGTTAGGGACCCCTCACCCGCCACTTTCACACAACTCAGGGGTGGAGTGACTGCACGTGCGCACGTGCACACCCCTATTCTATATCTCAGGAACGATTGAGCCGATTGTGTTGAAATTTGGTGTGTGGTTAGGGACCTCTCATCCGCCAGTTTCCCCCAAGTCAGGGGTGGGGTGCCTCTGCACGTGCGCACGTGCACACCTCTATTCTGTATATCAGTAAGGGCTGAGCCAATTGTGTTCGAATTTGGTGCATGTTTAGAGACTTCTCAACCGCCGCCTTTCCACAAGTCAGGGGTGGGGTGGCTTTACACGTGAGCACGTGCACACCCCTATTATATATCTCTGGAACGGTTGAACCGATTGTGTTCAAATTTGGTGTGTGGTTAGGGACCTCTCAGCCCCACTTTCCCACGAGTCGAAGGTGGATACCTCTGCACGTGCGCACCCTTTTGCGTATCTCAGAAACTACTTGCCCGATCGAGTTGAAATTCCCCATACATTTCCTTCGTGCTCGCTCGTTCATCTCCAGCTACGGCGCCTTACTGGTTTATTTATGTATCGGGTAGGTTTTCAGCTGGGCTGGGTGGAGGATGTAGTCTCTGATTTTCACGTGCTGTGCTAAATGTCTATTCTTGTGTCGTATATGTGAATGATGTGTCATTTCGATTGCAATACATCTGCAATGAAGGGCTGTGCCCGAATGCAAATATAAAACAAAGTTTAATTTCTTACTTTGGTACATTCAAGGAGAAGGTCAATTAAAGAACATTAAACAAACTATTGTATGTTTATGCACGGCGATGCCTGTAGATAAAAGTCACCAATGCCCAACACAGTGTCACGATTGCGGGCAGCATTCCTGCAACGATTCTCCCTCCGTGCTTCAGTCATGTTGTAACACTTCTGTCAAATTCACCGACCCACAGGTCGTAGACAGGCGGACAGACAACCCGGATCACCCATTGCCAGGGTTGTACTTTTTGCCGGCAAAAAGTTTGTTTTGCCACTTGCCGGTTTAAACCGGGTTTTACCGGCAAGAAGTGGCAAAAAGGGACACAAACTAAAACTGCCTGCCTTTTCATTTTTTTTTGTGTGTGCAAAAGAAGTAAATATTCTTATATCATTGAACCATTGTAAATGCTGTGCCAGTTGCAATGCAATTGTGAACCTGCAATTATTGCATTAGCCAGATTTGCTTAGCCCGGCAGCACAATTTATTTTCACTGGCTTATATATGGCAGGGAGTGCTGCTTGACCTGAACTGAGATAGCTGGGACAAATATATATTTAGAACCGTGGAAGGTCATGATGAACAGTATGGAAAGACAATTAAACTATACAGATAATAATAGGCTTTGAGTTTATTTTTTGGAGAGTGACACTTCTAAAGAATGTAGTATCTGTACATTGAGCACCTAGGCAGCCTTTGGCAGCGCTGACGCCTTAGGTCCAAGTGACCATGCTGGTTGAGCAAGCGAATTGTCCTTCACTGGTGTGAGGGTTAAGCCCAATGCAATGTGTAGGGTAGAGAGGTTCTGTGGGAAACTTTGTTTTGTGAAAATTGCATGACCCTAGGTCAATATCTTCAAGGTCCAATGAGGTAAAATGACGTCAGACATGCTAAATTTTGTTTGTTATGCTCTCTTTGGCTTGGCATAGTTTTGGAACGCAGTGATTGCATGTATATACCCCCAACATAGGCTGAAATGATTTTTGGGAAAGTCTTATGATACACGGTCAGGTCGCGTTTCATTCGGCTCGATATAATGTTCATGTGCTCAGTATTCAGCGGCCACCTATATAGACTGCCCTGATATTTTGGCAATGTTCCCGCTGTTAGCACCAAGCCGACGTACGCGGCGCCCCGAGCTCTCCATGTACCTCGTGGAAGAGTGGATTCTGTAGAGAGGTGCTTCTTGATTCGTCTCCCTCTCTCTTTAACTCGTTCACACACAGCAACCCTCAGACGGATTTATTTATGCCGTCTCGTACCCTTAGGTCTGACATCACGAAGTTCGCTGATGTTCAGGGTACATACTTGAGTTAAGGTCGCTGCTGTGAGCCTGGATCACGTCCCGTGATCAGTCATTGGCTTTAAGTTATACTTCTTTATATTGGTTAGTGCTTGTGCGAGGAACATATTGTATAGGCAAATTATAATTAGTTTTATCATTTATGACCTCTTCCTCGAAATTAAAATATAATAGTACCAAAAAACGTTATATTAATATTTCGATCACAGATCTTCATCAGAAATTATACATTACCAAAACGACAATAATCAGAATACAAGTTTCGACTGCATATTGTTTCCCGCGTTTTTTTACACATTTTCGCGCGACATTTCTCGCGATCTTTATTCATACGGACCGAAAAATCGCAGAGTCTATTTTGATTAGAAAGGAACAACCAAAGCTGAACTCCAATGTGTCATCGTGGCCAATCATGTAAAATTCAACACTTCCGCCCTTTTGCGATGGCATTGTTCGTGTAGATACATCTTTTTAGGTTTGGCAACATTGTATTTTTTTCTTCTTCGTTCTATTGTATATTTATGCATGTTGTTAGATATGGGCTTGAATGTTTGTTTGTTAATAGGTGATGCTGTGATATATATGCGAGATGATGTCGACTATTTATGCAGACCGAAGTTGATGTATCCTCTAGAAGGTTGTGCCCGTATGAATAAAGATCGCGAGAAATGTCGCGCGAAAATGTGTAAAAAACGCGGGAAACAATATGTAGTCGAAACTTGTATTCTGATTATTGTCGTTTTGGTAATGTATAATTTCTGATGAAGATCTGTGATCGAAATATTAATATAACGTTTTTTGGTACTATTATATTTTAATTTCGAGGAAGAGGTCATAAATGATAAAACTAATTATAATTTGCTTAAGTTATACTTGTCTATTTTAGGCATTTTGCCTGTATCAGCGCTATATTTACACGTTCATTTTTACTTTTACCTGCGCTTTTGTGTATTTGTCTATTTTTAGGCTTTTGTCTGTATCACCGCTTTATTTAAGCGTTTGTTTGTTTTTACTTTTACTGGCGCTTTTAATCGCCTTTTATGTATTTATTTTATGCTGCTGTGTTTACTATACAGTATAGTTATGTGTTTTCTCTATTGTACCATGTGTACTTATGCAATTTGTGAATGTTTTAATTTATTGCTGCATGACTTCAACCGTAAGTGGGCCCAGTGCCTGTGGCTGTTTATTCAATACATACAAATGCAATAGGGATGATAAAAGTTGCATTTGACCTCAGGTCATATGCATAGAAACATTTAATTGCAATCATTTTGGAGACATTTTTTTGATGGCCTATAACTCACAAAAAGTTTTCGGCCGATTTGTATTTATATTACTTTAGACGACGCGCCGTTCATTTTTTAGGCAGGTACGCCAAAAATGATGCACATCAACCGCTAAAATCAGGAGATATTCACAACAACAAAAAACAGGAGGGGTTGGATTCATTCCTCCCCCCTTCTAGTGCGCGTGTTAACCCTATTCATTGCCGGGGCAGATTCTGCCCCCCGGTGGTTTTTTGCATGCTGCTCCTAAACTGCTGGAGTCGTCTTGAAATTTGCTGATTTTTCCCAAAATTGAATTACGCATCTTGTGTCAAAAAATTTAGAAAAAAAATCGATCCTACAGAGGCGGTGCCAGGCTCCTGTTTTGGGGAGGTTGTTACGAATGCGGTTGTGCGGCGCATACTTCCTTCGTAGTTTGCGGTGCAATACATGCGTCAGAAACATTTTAATTGCAATATGCATCATAAATAGCGGGATTATACATATTTTGGCAGAGGCGCACTCAGGTACAAAACATGGGAGGCGATACCCATCCTCAAATTAGGTCCAACTTCAAATTAGTAAGATGATAAAAAGCGTTACGCGCATGGTGCCCCCAAGTTATTTACCTTGATCCGCCTATGCGCAATATATTACATTTAACAAATTACAGCAAACAATGTCCACATGTGACGTGCATACCGCCCCAAACAATCACGAACAGCACATATTTGTTCTCAGAACCCCCTCCCCATTTTACATCCCCTAAATACGCCTGTGATGTTTAATTTTGGTACTTGTCTTTTATATGTTGAAGACCAGTATATTTCAAGCTCAAATACGTTTGTTGCATGCAAATCGGTCGAAACATATGACCACAATGACCAATAAAAAACACACAACATTTTCGTATTGTGTACCCCATGGGCCCCATTTTTGAACAAAAAAGAAATTTCGGGGTTCAAAAAGTTGATGCTGATGATGAATCGAATGGTTTTTGTCCCATCGAAATCAACCGAGCGGTTCTTGAGTTCTCTGGGGGGGGGGACAGAACCTGACCCCGACTCTCCCCCCGCACGTTAACGTAATTCTAGCCGCCCGAAAGGAATAGGGTTAAAGACATATTGCGAAAAATACTTGCATTCATTAGAGTTTTTGACACTTTTTGCCATTTTTTGCCACTAGGTTTTTTCAGCCAGTTTTAGCCGGTAAAAACCAGTGTCAAAAACAACTTGTTGTCGCCCAGTGCAAACCCTGGCCAGTGCCATGCCGCTCGGCGCAGCGCCGCTCGCGGAGCAGCTCTGCAGCCGGCACCGGTGTGTTCCGCCGCCTCGACAGCTGGCGGCGGCGGCGGCCCAGCTGCCCTGCAATCGATGTGTGCTGGGACGTCTCGTCGGGAGGCGGCAAGTGGCGCCCGCCGCCTGACCTGCCCGGCCCGCCGCCCTGACCTGACCAGCCCGCCACCCTGACCTGCCCGGCCCGCCGCCTGACCTGCCCGGCCCGCCATCCTGACCTGACCGGCCCGCCGCCTGACCTGCCCGGCCCGCCATCCTGACCTGACCGGCCCGCCACCCTGACCTGACCCCCCCCCCCCCCCGCCCTGACCTGACCGGCCCGCCGCCCTGACCTGACCGGCCCGCCCCCTGACCTGACCGGCCCGCCCCCTGACCTGACCGGCCCGCCCCCTGACCTGACCGACCCGCCGCCCTGACCTGACCTGACCGGCCCGCCGCCCTGACCGACCACCAGTCGGTCAATAAACCAACTAACTTTCCCCGCAACCGCAATAGTTAGTTGGCTGACGAATCAATCGTTTGTCGAGATTTCGACCTGCCGGCCGGCCGGCCAGCGACTGGTCAAAATCTCAGCCGGAGGAGGATCTGTTCCGCCGGGGTTTGCGGCGCTGAGGCAGGGCGGTGGGAGAGGGAGAGCTGACAGGTAGAGGTAAAGGGAGGTAGGTTGGAGGGAGAGGAGATGAGAGAGATGTGTGGGAGAGCGGGAGGGACAGAGACAGAGAGACAGAGGATGAGCGCCTTGCAAGCTCTGGGGCGAAAAGACGATTAGAAGCGAGTTAATTAATCCACCTCGTCAGGAGAGCTCATCGAATGGTGACGTCATCTGCAGAACCGGCTCGCAAATAGATCACAAATAATGGGGTAAGAATGTGACAGGAAATACTAAGAAGACCAGCTGTTGAAGTTTGAACGCAGCAGGGAGACGCCGCAATATGCTCCGGACAGTCCTTGAAGCAACAACTGGTTCAAACCGGGACTGGTCTTTCCGTATCTGCTGGTTGTTATTCTCAACTCTCCGTGACAGATGTGTGTGTAACTTGACGTACATTTTGTAAGATTAGATGCAGAGAACGTCCGACCAGAAACTGCTGACGCAGTGTGAGGCCTGGGTGGCGCGTGAGGCGCATCATATATGCCACATGTATCTAATTTGCGGCTTGCATACAGCATCTGTCCGATGAAAAGGGTGAGACTTGGCTGCAGTAGCTTGCTCAAATCAGTCTATTTGACGGAGCTCCGGCGTTGTTATTATTTTGTTATTGAGTTTGTTATTGAGGGACTTGTGGGAGGTTATTGTGGGAGTTCTGTTGTTGCGGCAGCTGAGCTGTTATTGACGGAGCTGTATTGTGTCATGTGTTATTGTGTTACAGTGTTATTCTGGGCTGAGCGTTCTCTCCGTGCAGTGCGGTACGGTGACCGCCACTTGACTGGGTTGTTATTGTGGCAGCTGTTATTGGGTCTGTTCCAGTGGCGCCTCCCGGGAGGAGTTTTGAGCAACTTGGAGCAGCCCAGAGCAGCCGTGTGGGAGCCGCCACGGGAACGAGCGGAGGCGTTTAGAGGAAGTATCAGCTGTTTGCGTCCATGGTTGGGCATCTGTTAACATTAACAAATGTGCCAGCCGCGCCATAAATGTACTCCTCCGATCTCCTCCGGTTGTCCCACCTCGATTTCGGGAACAAGTTGCAGGAGTTTAGAGGAGGTTTCGGGCGCAGTTGGATGAGCTTGGAGCAACTTGGAGCAGCCACGGGAACGACCGGAAGGATTTGGAGGAGGTTAGAGGAGGTTAGAGGAGGTTAGAGGAGGTTAGAGGGGGTTAGAGGAGGTTAGAGGAGGTTAGAGGAGGTTAGAGGAGGTTAGAGGCGCCACTGGAACAGACCCATTGTGGCTGCGCTCTTATTATGATCTATTACGACCCATGGCAACCCAAGGGTGTTACTAACCCATGCACTGGCGGATCCAGTGGGAGGGGGGGGGGGGGGGGGGAGCGGTAGGGGAAAAAGCCCCCCCCCCATTCCAAGCTCGACAGGGGCGGCAATAGAAATTAGCCCTCTCCCTCCTCCCCCACCCCCAACAAAATCCGCTGAAACTGGCGATGAAAAATAGGTACTGCCTGCGAAAAAAAAATAACTTGTTGCGAAATAAATAAATACTTTGTTTGCCTCGTTCGTGTTTCCTCTATTTGGTAGCATTTTGGTAGCAGTAGGGATAGGGAAAGTGGCGCGTCTGAAGCTATTTTGGAGTGATTCACAACCAACGTAAGTTATAATTTTACAAGCAGCGTCGCAGCCTTTGGTCTCCTGCTGCCTGCTGGGTGGCAGAGGACGCGTGAGTGAATTTCCTTGTATATGTACCTATGTTGTGTGGAATACGTCTACTAGTATTAACCCTATTTGTAACAGGGGGGGGGCGGATTCCGCCCCCCCCCCCCTCATGTTTTTCGCAGATATCTCCAGAACGGCTGGGAGCAGGCCCATGCAATTTTGGGACTTTTCATAGAATTGAATTCCGCATTTGGAGTCAAAATTTTGAGTTCTTAACCTGAACAGAGGCGGCTCCAAGGTACCGTTTTGGGAGGGTTCGGCGGCGACATTTGGCGATAATACGGAACTGCGATCTTCACGCGGTATCGCGGTTCCGTATCGCGTATCCCGTTCCCGTATCCCGTTCCCGTATCCCGTTCCCGTATCCCGTTCCCGTATCCCGTTCCCGTATCCCGTTCCCGTATCCCGTTCCCGTATCCCGTTCCCGTATCCCGTTCCCGTATCCCGTTCCCGTATCCCGTTCCCGTATCCCGTTCCCGTATCCAGTTCCCGTATCCCGTTCCCGTATCCCGTTCCCGTATCCCGTTCCCGTATCCCGTTCCCGTATCCCGTTCCCGTATCCCGTTCCCGTATCCCGTTCCCGTATCCCGTTCCCGTATCCCGTTCCCGTATCCCGTTCCCGTATCCCGTTCCCGTATCCCGTTCCCGTATCCCGTTCCCGTATCCCGTTCCCGTATCCCTTTCCCGTTCCCGTATCCTGTTATCGTACCCCGTTCTCGTATCCCGTTCCCGTATCCCGTTCCCGTATCCCGTTCCCGTATCCCGTTCCTGTATCCTGTCCTGTATCCCGTCCCGTATCCCGGTCCCGTATCCCGGTCCCGTATCCCGGTCCCGTATCCCGGTCCCGTATCCCGGTCCCGTATCCCGGTCCAGTATCCCGGTCCCGTATCCCGGTCCCGTATCCCGGTCCCGTATCCCGGTCCCGTATCCCGGTCCCGTATCCCGGTCCCGTATCCCGGTCCCGTATCCCGGTCCCGTATCCCGGTCCCGTATCCCGTTCCCGTATCCCGTTCCCGTATCCCGTTCCCGTATCCCGTTCCCGTATCCCGTTCCCGTATCCCGTTCCGTATCCCGTTCCCGTATCCCGTTCCCGTATCCCGTTCCCGTATCCCGTTCCCGTATCCCGTTCCCGTATCCCGTTCCCGTATCCCGTCCCGTATCCAGTTCCCGTATCGATGAATTTCAACCCGATCTGGCAAGTAGTTCCTGAGATACAAAGAAGGTGCGCACGTGCGCACGTGCGCACGTGCAGAGGCACCCCACCCCACCCATGACTTGTGGGTAGGCGGCGGCGGAGGGGTCCCTAACCACACACCAAATTTGAACACAATCGGCTGAGCCATTCATGATATATAGAATAGGGGTGAGCACGTGCGCACGTGCAGAGGCACTCCACCCCTGACTTGTGGAAAGGCAACGGCTGAGAGGTCCCACACCAAATTAGAACGCAATCGGTTCAGCCGCACTTAATCCACACGTGAACCGGTCTTAATACCTTACGTGAACTGCGCTTAAGCTATACGTGGGAACCGCTCTTAATTTGCACGGCGGAACCGCGCTTAAGATGCACCGGGAACCGCGCTTAAAATACACGCGGGAACCGCGCTTAAGTTGCATGGGGGAACCGCGCTTAAATGGCAATTAATCTATTCAAAAACTTTATTTTTGCTGATCGTCGTTGATTGCTGAAGAAGCCGCAACGGCGAAATATTCAATATAACTTTTGGCATTTTATATCTTTTAATTAGTATGAGGTTACTGGTTATCTTATTCGATTTGATCGTTGGATGGGCAAGGCACGTGACTCACTGATGCCAAGTGCGGTTTTCGAATCTCAAATATCGCAGCTCCTCACTTGAAACGCTCGGAATTGCCAGCCAACAAAGTGAGCCGAGAGCTCGTGCCCGCTCTGACGGCAGCGGCCGCGGCCCAAAAGCGGCAGAGACGCACCGCTCACGTGCGCCACATACGTCGCACATGGCCGAAAATATAATACACAAAATGGATGCCCCGGTCCGAGCTGGTGTGAAAAAATGGCCGTCGCAGCTGTCGCCGTTGCCGAGCAGCGGCCCGCCAAAGGGAACTGACATCACATACATACATACATACATACATACATTCATACGAACGTTTTGATTTTAATAAGATTAACTAGATACGGGATACGGGATACGAGATACGGGATACGGGATATGGGATACGGGATGCAGGATGCTGGATACGGGATACGGGATACGGGATACGGGATACGGGATACGGGATACGGGATACGGGATACGGGATGCGGGATGCGGGATGCGGGATACGGGATACAGGGAACAATACGGGATTGCGCATCGCGCAATGCAGGCCATCTAGTTACTCTTATTAAAATCAAAACATTCGTATGTATACATGTATGTATGTGATGTCAGTTCCCTTTGGCGGGCCGCCGCTCGGCAACGGCGACAGCTGCGACGGCCATTTTTTCACACCAGCTCGGGCCGGTGCATCCATTTTGTGTATTAAATTTTCGGCCATGTGCGACGTATATGGCGCACGTGAGCGGTGCGTCTCTGCCGCTTTTGGGCCGCGGCCGCTGCCGTCAGAGCGGGCACGAGCTCTCGGCTCACTTTGTTGGCTGGCAATTCCGAGCGTTTCAAGTGAGGAGCTGCGATATTTGAGATTCGAAAAACACACTTGGCATCAGTGAGTCACGTGCCTTGCCCATCCAACGATCAGCAAAAATAAAGTTTTTGAATAGATTAATTGCCACTTAGCGCGGTTCCCCCATGCAACTTAAGCGCGGTTCCCGCGTGCATTTTAAGCGCGGTTCCCGGTGCATCTTAAGCGCGGTTCCGCCGTGCAAATTAAGAGCGGTTCCCACGTATAGCTTAAGCGCAGTTCACGTAAGGATTAAGACCGGTTCCCGTGTGGATTAAGTGCGGCTGAACCGATTGTGTTATAATTTGGTGTGTGGGACCTCTCAGCCGTTGCCTTTCCACAAGTCAGGGGTGGAGTGCCTCTGCACGTGCGCACGTGCTCACCCCTATTCTATATATCAGGAATGGCTCAGCCGATTGTGTTCAAATTTGGTGTGTGGTTAGGGACCCCTCCGCCGCCGCCTACCCACAAGTCATGGGTGGGGTGCCTTTGCACGTGCGCACGTGCGCACCTTTTTTGTATCTCAGGAACTACTTGCCCGATCGGGTTGAAATTCACCAATACGGAAACGGGATACGGGAACGGGAAACGGGAATGGGATACGGGAACGGGATACAAGAACGGGGTACGATAACGGGATACGGGAACGGGATACGGGAACGGGATACGGGAACGGGATACGGGAACGGGATACGGGAACGGGATACGGGAACGGGATACGGGAACGGGATACGGGAACGGGATACGGGAACGGGATACGGGAACGTGATGCGGGAACGGGATACGAGAACGGGATACGATAACGGGGTACGATAACGGGATACGGGAGCGGGAAAGGGATACGGGATACGGGAACGGGATACGAGAACGGGGTACGAAAACGGGATACGGAAACGGGATACGGGAAAGGGATACGGGAAAGGGATGCGGGAAAGGGATACGGGAAAGGGATACGGGAAAGGGATACGGGAAAGGGATACGGGAAAGGGATACGGGAAAGGGATACGGGAAAGAGATACGGGAACGGGATACGGGAACGGGATACGGGAACGGGATACGGGAACGGGATACGGGAACGGGATACGGGAACGGGATACGGGAAAAGGATACGGGAACGGGATACGGGAACGGGATACGGGAACGGGATACGGAAATGGGATACTGGAACGGGATACGCGATACGGAACCGCGATACGGAAATGGTATACTGGATACGAGATACGGGATACGGGATATGGGACACGGGATGCAGGATACGGAATACTGGATAAGGGATACGGGATACGGGATGCGGGATACGGGATGCGGGATGCGGGATACGGGATACGGGATACGGGATACAGGGAACAATACGGGATTGCGCATCGCGCAATGCAGGCCATCTAGTTACTCTTATTAAAATCAGAACGTTCGTATGTATGTATGTATGTATGTATGTATGTATGTATGTATGTATGTATGTGATGTCAGTTCCCTTTGGCGGGCCGCTGCTCGGCAACGGCGAGAGCTGCGACGGCCATTTTTTCACACTAGCTCGGACCGGTGCATCCATTTTGTGTATTAAATTTTCGGCCATGTGCGACGACCGCTGCGCTCGTGAGCGGTGCGTCTCTGCCGCTTTTGGGCCGCGGCCGCTGCCGTCAGAGCGGGCACGAGCTCTCGGCTCACTTTTTTGGCTGGCAATTCCGAGCGTTTCAAGTGAGGAGCTGCGATATTTGAGATTCGAAAAACGCACTTGGCATCAGTGAGTCACGTGCCTTGCCCATCCAACGATCAGCAAAAATAAAGTTTTCATCTGTGGGAGATTAATTGCCACTTAGCGCGGCTCCCCATGCAACTTATCCGCGGTTCCCGCGTGCATTTAAAGCGCGGTTCCCCGTGCTCTTTATCGCGGTTCCCCCGTGCAAGTTAAGAGCGGTTCCCACGTATAGCTTAAGCGCAGTTCACGTAAGGTATTAAGACCGGTTCACGTGTGGAATAAGTGCGACTGAACCGATTGCGTTCTAATTTGGTGTGTGGGACCGTTGCCTTTCCACAAGTCAGGGGTGGAGTGTCTGCACGTTCGCACGTGCTCACCCCTATTCTATATATCATATATCAGGAATGGCTCAGCCGATTGTGTTCAAATTTGGTGTGTGGTTAGGGACCCCTCCGCCGCCGCCTACCCACAAGTCATGGGTGGGGTGCCCTTGCACGTGCGCACGTGCGCACCTTTTTTTGTATCTCAGGAACTACTTGCCCGATCGGGTTCAAATTCATCGATGCGGGAACGGGATACGGGACGGGATACGGGAACGGGATACGGGAACGGGATACGGGAACGGGATACGGGAACGGGATACGGGAACGGGATACGGGAACGAGATACGGAAACGGGATACGGGAACGGGATACGGGAACGGGATACGGGAACAGGATACGGGAACAGGATACGGGAACGGGATACGGGAACGGGATACGGGATACGGGAACGGGATACGGGAACGGGATACGGGAACGGGATACGGGAACGGGATACGGGAACGGGATACGGGAACGGGATACGGGAACGGGATACGGGAACAGGATACAAGAACGGGGTACGATAACGGGATACGGGAACGGGATACATGAACGGGATACGGAAACGGGATACTGGAACAGCCTGCATTGCGCGATGCGCAATCCCGTATTGTTCCCTGTATCCCGCATCCCGCATCCCGTATCCCGCATCCCGTATCCCGTATCCCGTATCCCGTATCCCGTATCCCGTATCCCGTATCCCGTATCCCGTATCCCGTATCCAGTATCCCGTATCCTGCATCCCGTATCCCATATCCCGTATCCCGTATCACGTATCCCTTATCCCGTATCTAGTATACCATTTCCGTATCACGTATCCCGTTCCCGTATCCCGTTCCCGTATCCCGTTCCCGTATCCCGTTCCCGTATCCCGTTCGCGTATCCCGTTCCCGTATCCCGTTCCCGTATCCCGTTCCCGTATCCCGTTCCCGTATCCCGTTCCCGTATCCCGTTCCCGTATCCCGTTCCCGTATCCCGTTCCCGTATCCCGTATCCCTTTCCCGTATCCCGTTTCCGTATCCCGTTATCGTACACCGTGCTCGTATCCCGTTCTCGTATCCCGTTCCCGTATCCCGTTCCCGTATCTCGTTCCCGTATCCCGTTCCCGTATCCCGTTCCCGTATCCCGTTCCCGTATCCCGCTCCCATATCCCGTTCCCGTATCCCGTTCCCGTATCGGTGAATTTCAACCCGATCGGGCAAGTAGTTCCTGAGATACAAAAAAGGTGCGCGCGTGAGCACGTGCAGAGGCACCCCACCCCACCCATGGCTTGTGGGTAGGCGGCGGCGGAGGGGTCCCTAACCACACACCAAATTTGAACACAATCGGCTGAGCCATTCCTGATATATAGAATAGGGGTGGGCACGTGCGCACGTGCAGAGGCACTCCACCCCTGACTTGTGAAAAGGCAACGGCTGAGAGGTCCCACACACCAAATTAGATCGCAATCGGTACAGCCGCACTTAATCCACACGTGAACCGGTCTTAATACCTTACGTGAACTGCGCTTAAGCTATACGTGGGAACCGCTCTTAATTTGCACGGTGGAACCGCGCTTAAGAAGCACCGGGAATCGCGCTTAAAATGCACGCGGGAACAGCGCTTAAATTGCATGGGGGAACCGCGCTTAAGTGGCAATTAATCTATTCAAAAACTTTATTTTTGCTGATCGTTGGATGGGCAAGGCACGTGACTCACTGATGCCAAGTGCGTTTTTCGAATCTCAAATATCGGAGTTCCTCACTTGAAACGCTCGGAATTGCCAGCCAACAAAGTGGGCCGAGAGCTCGTGCCCGCTCTGACGGCAGCGGCCGCGGCCCAAAAGCGGCATAGACGCACCGCTCACGTGCGCCACATACGTCGCACATGGCCGAAAATGTAATACACAAAATGGATGCACCGGCCCGAGCTGGTGTGAAAAAATGGCCGTCGCAGCTGTCGCCGTTGCCGAGCAGCGGCCCGCCAAAGGGAACTGACATCACATACATACATACGAACGTTCTGATTTTAATAAGATAAGACTAGATGGCCTGCATTGCGCGATGCGCAATCCCGTATTGTTCCCTGTATCCCGTATCCCGTATCCCGTATCCCGTATCCCGCATCCCGTATCCCGTATCCCGTATCCCGTATCCCGTATCCCGTATCCCGTATCCCGTATCCCGTATCCCGTATCCCGTTCCCGTATCCCGTTCCCGTATCCCATTCCCGTATCCCGTATCCCGTTCCCGCATCCCGTTCCCGTATCCCGTTCCCGTATCCCGTTCCTGTATCCCGTTCCCGTATCCCGTTCTCGTATCCCGTTCTCGTATCCCGTTCCCGTATCCCGTTCCCGTATCCCGTATCCCGTTCCCGTATCCCGTTCCCGTATCCCGTTCCCGTATCCCGTTCCCGTATCTCGTTCCCGTATCCCGTTCCCGTATCCCGTTCCCGTATCCCGTTCCCGTATCCCGTCCCGTATCCCGTCCCGTATCCCGTCCCGTATCCCGTTCCCGTATCGGTGAATTTTAACCCGATCGGGCAAGTAGTTCCTGAGATACAAAAAAGGTGCGCACGTGCGCACGTGCAGAGGCACCCCACCCATGATTCGTGGGTAGGCGGCGGCGGAGGGGTCCCTAACCACACACCAAATTTGAACACAATCGGCTGAGCCATTCCTGATATATAGAATACGGGTGAGCACGTGCGCACGTGCAGAGGCACTCCACCCCTGACTTGTGGAAAGGCAACGGCTGAGAGGTCCCACACACCAAATTAGAACGCAATCGGTTAAGCCGCACTTAATCCACACGTGAACCGGTCTTAACCCTATTTGTAACAGGTTCCTGGCTACCCCTATTTGTAACAGGGGGGGGCGGATTCCGCCCCCCCGGAGATCTCGAGATCTACCCGTCCGATTTTCAAAAATGAAACGGTGTTTGGTTCCCCTCAACACGATCTACATTTATAAATAATAAAAAAAATCTAAATTTTGGATAGGGGGCAACAGGGGGGCAAAAACGACGAATTTTAGTGGTATTTTTGATCCAAGATAGCTTTCATGTTTATCGACCGATTTTAACACAAATAATAGGAATCGATAGAGATTGAATCGGAAATTGATATATGACTGTGACGTTTGAAAATTAAAAAATCATAGGCGTGTGCAGGTCACTCAATATGGGGGTGAAGTAAATGCGTAATAAAACAATTTTTTGATGTTGTTTTTTTGATAAATGAAATGGTATGTGATTGACACATTAGAAAAAACAGTTATAAATCATATTTTTTGCCATAGGCGGTACCAGGTTAGTGAAAAAGGGGGGGTAAAATTGGGAAAAATATTAACCGCAGACAAGTTGCTACCCAGCACTATAAATATGTTACTGATCATAGATAGTTCCTTTTTGCATATTGTACTTCATCATAGGCGTATCCAGGATCCAAACTAGGGCGGTGCAAGACCTTTTGATAGGTATAGTATTCACTATTATGCTACTAACTAGTCAACAGTGACTATTTCACTTACAACTTCAATTAACATTGCTTACCCCCCTCTTTACCCTACCTGGACTCGCCTATTATCTTATAATCGTTCGTAGAGTAGCCTGTGGTGCGTGTTTCATCCGAAAACTGCAGTATGTTATGTCATTGTACGTCCATGCCTCTTAGTTTCCTTGCAATAATATGACTCCCTTTCTTCCATTCCTGAGCGCGCCTCTGCAAAAAAATGACTTTATTCCCTTTTCTGGTCTCATATGTGCATATATTATTATAAGCTAAACGTATATTGCGCCGTTATCGCTGGCATATCGTCATCACCATGCCAGTCACCCCCCTTTCCATGCTCCTGAACACGCCCCTGAAACTCTATATGTAATATATTATGCAAATAATGGAAGCAGAAGCTATCTTTTACATCTTGATAGCTATAAATGCCCTTTACATTGCTCTATTGGCTTCCCGCCAAGCATTGAATACTTCCTGTAACCCCCCCCCCCCTTTTCAAGCCCCTGAAACCGCCTCTGCCATGCAATTTTGTATGATATTTCATTAACATCATCTAATTTGCACTTGTTGCAATCACGGTAAGCCGATGTAACTCCTTCATACTTGATGCAGTTAGGAAGAAACCGTGAAGATCGCATTTCCGTATTTTCGCCAAATGTCGCCTCCGAACCCACCCAAAACTGTGCCCTGGAACTGCCTATGTTCAAGATAAGAACTCAAAATTTTGACTCCAAATGCGGAGTTCAATTCTATGAAAAGTCCCAAAATTTCATGGGCCTGCTCCCAGCGGTTCTGGAGATATCTGCGAAAAACATGAGGGGGGGGGGCGGAATCCGCCCCCCTGTTACAAATAGGGTTAATACCTTACGTGAACTGCGCTTAAGCTATACGTGGGAACCGCTCTTAATCTGCACGGCGGAACCGCGCTTAAGATGCACCGGGAACCGCGCTTAAAATGCACGCGGGAACCGCGCTTAAGTTGCATGGGGGAACCGCGCTTAAATGGCAATTAATCTATTCAAAAACTTTATTTTTGCTGATCGTTGGATGGGCAAGGCACGTGACTCACTGATGCCAAGTGTGTTTTTCGAATCTCAAATATCGCAGCTCCTCACTTGAAACGCTCGGAATTGCCATCCAACAAAGTGAGCCGAGAGCTCGTGCCCGCTCTGACGGCAGCGGCCGCGGCCCAAAAGCGGCAGAGACGCACCGCTCACGTGCGCCACATACGTCGCACATGGCCGAAAATTTAATACACAAAATGGATGCACCGGTCCGAGCTGGTGTGAAAAAATGGCCGTCGCAGCTGTCGCCGTTGCCGAGCAGCGGCCCGCCAAGGGGAACTGACATCACATACATCCATCCATACATAGTTTTTGATTTTAATAATAGGAACTAGTTGGCCTGCATTGCGCGATGCGCAATCCCGTATTGTTCCCTGTATCGGTTCAGCCGCACTAAATCCACACGTGAACCGGTCTTAATACCTTACGTGAACTGCGCTTAAGCTATACGTGGGAACCGCTCTTAATTTGCACGGCGGAACCGCGCTTAAGATGCACCGGGAACCGCGCTTAAAATGCACGCGGGAACCGCGCTTAAGTTGCATGGGGGAACCGCGCTTAAGTGGCAATTAAAAAACTTTATTTTTGCTGATCGTTGTATGGGCAAGGCACGTGACTCACTGATGCCAAGTGCGTTTTTCGAATCTCAAATGTCGCAGCTCCTCACTTGAAACGCTCGGAATTGCCAGCCAAAAAAGTGAGCCGAGAGCTCGTGCCCGCTCTGACGGCAGCGGCCGCGGCCCAAAAGCGGCAGAGACGCACCGCTCACGAGCGCAGCGGTCGTCGCACATGGCCGAAAATTTAATACACAAAATGGATGCACCGGTCCGAGCTAGTGTGAAAAAATGGCCGTCGCAGCTCTCGCCGTTGCCGAGCAGCGGCCCGCCAAAGGGAACTGACATCACATACATACATACATCCATCCATACATAGTGTTTGATTTTAATAATAGGAATCATAAAAATTGCATGGCAGAGGCGGTTTCAGGGGCTTGAAAAGGAAATATTCAATGCTTGACGGGAAGCCAATAGAGCAATGTTAGGAGCATTTATAGCTTTCAAGATGTAAAAGATAGCTTCTCCTTCCATTATTTGTATAATGTATTACATATAGAGTTGCAGAGGCGTGTTCAGTTACATGCGAAGGGGGTGACTGGCATGGTGATGACGATATGCCAGCGATTACGGCGCAATAGACGGTTAACTTATAATGATATATGCACATATGAGGCCAGGAGAGGGATTTTTTGTTTGCAGAGGCGCGCTCAGGAATGGAAGAAAGGGGGTCATAGTATTGCAAGGAAACTAAGATGCATGGGCCTACAATGACATAACATACTGCAGTTTTCGGATGAAACACGCACCACATGGTATTCTCCGAACGATTATGAGATAATAGGCGAGTCCAGGTAGTGTAAAAAGGGGGCAGGCAATGTGAATTGAAGTTGTATGTGAAATAATCACTGTTGACTAGTTGGTATCATAATAACGGATAATATACTTATCAAAAGGTCTTGTGCCTCCCAGTTTGTATCCTGGATGCGCCTATGATGAAGTACAATATTAAAAAGGAACTATCTACGATCAGTAACTTATTTATAGTGCTGGGTAGCAACATGCCTGTGGTTAATATTTTTTACCTATTTTTCCTCCCTTTTTCACTAACCTGGTACCGCCTATGGCAAAACAAATGATGTATAACTGTTTTGTCTAATGTCACGATATCATACCATTTCATTTATCAAAACAACAACATCAAAAAATAGTTTTATTCCGCATTTACTTCACCCCCATATTGAGTGACCTGCACACGCATATGATTTTTGAATTTTCAAAAGTCATTGCCATATATCAATCTCCAATTCAATCTCTATCGATTCTTATTGGTTGTGTTACAATCGGTTGATAAACATGACAGCTGTGTTGGATCACATATACCACTAAAATTTATAGTTTTTGCCCCCCTGTTGCCCCCTATAAAAATCGATTTATTTTTATTTTTTAGAAATGTAGATCGTGTTGATGGGAAACAAACGCCGTTTCATTTTTGAAAATCGGACCGGTAGATCTTGAGATCTCCGGGGGGCGGCGGAATCCGCCCCCCCCCCCCCCCCTGCTACAAATAGGGTTAAGTAGGATAATTAGGTTCAGTTTAAACAAAAAGCCCAATATGCTTCTTTTTATAGCTGGGGCATTCCACAACAAATCGGTAAAAACAAAGTGCAAAATGACACCGTCATGTCACTGATTTTGACAAAAATTGGTATTTGGGGTAACCTGGGGAGCTAAAGCGAGCTGTGAAAGTTGTATTGCAATGCAAGCAGCGGTCCCGGTGATATTGCCTCGGGCATTTTTATAAGGTCACGGTGCAGATCAATCTTTGTCAGCCCATATGGCGTGGAATTTATGAAACGATATATATTTATTATGAGTCATTAGAATGGCAATGAGCTGGTTTATAACATGGTGATGTTCATTTTCTAAAATTTCACAATTTAGTACGTTTTCAAAATAGTACAACTTTTTTGGATACCTTTTCTCAAGCGTGTTTCTAATTTTTCGCTATGCCATTCTTACGCGTAAGGACGTGGAAATTAATTGTAAAAATAAAATTGAGGGAAATTTGCCTCCAAATATCTCAAATTTTGCCATTTTACATGCTATTTTATATACAAAAATATGTTATTCGCTAATAACTGTTGAATGAATACAATTATAATGGTACGGAAGCGTCATTTTGCTGTTCTCATCAAGACGAGTTGAATGCTCTGCAGCATGACTTCTTCTCTGACATTTGATGTCATTGACCCTCAGCCTACGGGAGCTTTTTTCACCTTCGCCTGACACCCCCCCCCCCCCCCCACTTGTTAACTTCCAAACCAAGCAACTTAGAGCAATGCGGTAAGAACCAGCATGTTGCCTGTCATGAGAGGAATCTAACAGTGTGCGATTTTTAGGTTTCAGGTCAATGGGGACCTTCCAGGTGAAGTCAATGACCTCGGATTTACCACGTCCAGAACAGCGATTTTGCTCTTCAGAAAACCTCAAAATGATAAATTGATAAATGTAAATAAAAAGGCATGTTTCTAGACCACTTTTGGCTCAGAAATACAGCAAAGGTAATTATTTGTTCCTATCTTGTCAAAAAAAAAGAAGAAAAAAAGTTATTTAAAAAATGACGTCTTCAGTTTCTTACACTTCGGGAGCCATCACTCAGTCAAAAATTAAGATATTTCTTTGAAGTTTGGTATGGGTATTTTCCATACTAAGTTCTTTTACATATATTCCGGTTTTCTAACATCTTTTAAAAAAAAATATTTTGTGGGGATTAAACACAAAATTTGGGGTCAAAATCCCAACATTTTGCAAATCCGAGATTGCCATTTTAAAGAGAATGCCATTTGGTATGTTTGGTGAATTGCGTTTGCAATTTCCTTTAAAACTCTGTTTCCTATAATTTTTCAAATATTTATCGTTTTTCCACCAACATGACGTCATCAAAACATGATTATCTCCGAAACTTCTGAACCCATTTCAATTAAACTTTTACAGCATACGTATAATTGTTGTAAACTCAGCTACAGAAAATTTCAGCAAGATGTGCTGCATGTGTAAAAAAAATAGTTATTCAAGAAAAACCTCATGGGGGGGGGGGGGGCTGTCAGCCCCCGTAGGGCGAGGGTTAAATTTCGAAGTTAGTATTTTTTGACATTTTGATTTTTTTTATATCTAAGCCAAATGTATTTCCTATTTTTGACTTCATTATTGTTAAGTGTAAAGAAGTGTCGTTCAAACAGAAAAATATATTTTATAGATATTTGTCTTCAAATATATATGCTAAATTTTGTCATTTTATATTTTATTTTTGTGAAACATGTTATTCCCCAATAACTTTTGACTGAATAAATATAAAAAAGGTAAAATGGACACCATTTTGTTATTTTCGTCAAGACACGTTGAATGATATGCAGTATGACCTCTTTCTAACATTTGGTGACCTTCACCTAAGGTCAATGTCAAGGTTCCAGGTTAGGTTTCCAATTGTGGCCTATGTGGCGATGTTATATATATTACAACTTGTCCTGTTGCGAGCAATTCGATTGTGCTTAAATATCGCCTGATCTCCAATGACAACTGTTGAATTCATTTTAATTTGAACGTCGAATAGCAACTTTATAACTTCCTTCTCGGTGTAAAGAAAGCCCGAAAATGTCTCAGTTTGCTTTATAATCATCAACGATCGCGTAATTATGTTAATATCAATGAATTCCTATTTTCAAGACAAGTTCAAAGATGTATAACATCGCCGTGTAGGTCAAATTTGGAATGGTGACCTTGCGCCGTGACCTTGACCTTAGGTCAAGGTTATCAAATGTCAGAAATAGGTCATGCTGCACAGCATTCAACGCGTCTTGATGATAACAACAGAATTACGTTTACCGTGCCCTTCTAACTTTGTTCAGTCAAAAGGTATTAGCAAATACCTTATTTTCATGTAAAATAGCATGTCAAATGACAAAATTTGAGATATTTGGAAGCAAATATCCATCAATTTTATTTTTGCACTTAACACACTTTTGACACGTCCTTACACGTCAGAATAGCATAGCGAAAAATTAGAAACACGTTTGATAGTACGATAGTACAAATAATCGAGCTTTGCTGCGTGGTCGTATTCCGCATCACAGGGAGGGAAGGGTGTGTAGTGAGCGCTACTTAGCAGTTAGCATGGCCAGAAGTCGCTTTGTGTTCATACGATAGTAAAAATATATTGTCATTACTCTTTTTATTTGAAAAGGTCTATTGTGGCCTATGGATTCGAATACCAAAACAATGTGAACAACCCTGAACCCAAGTCCGCAAAAGGGGAAAACATGGAGGGTACCTTTTAGGCCATATGGAGGCCCCTGGGGCTTAGGACCCGGAAGGCCCCAGTGAAATTAGCCCCCCCCCCATATTGGGAGGCTGGATCCGCCAGTGAACCTATGGTGATGATAATTGAGGCTTATGGTTGCACCGACTGCATTGGTCATATGGCCCACTCTAACCCAAAGATTGGATAAGAACATTGGCTGTACGGGACAGAAGTTGTTGGACAGGGTGCCTTATCATTTAAAGGGAATAGTTCACCTTTAACATGGTGTTTTGAGTTGAGATAGCAGTATTGTAGAGCAGGTCGAAAAATGGGTTGTAGTGGAAGCATTTCCTCGCTACGCTAAGTAATTTCGTCACAGGACCTAAATTAAGATTCGGTTTCGGGCCTACGCAACTTCGTCGGTATTATGATGTCATACCCGCTGACGTCAGAATTGCGTCATGCGCAGATTCTGCCGCAAACTAGCCGTAACTATAAGTAAGTTTTGCCGTAACCATTAGTACCGATCATGATTAGCATCACGTCGATTCAGTGATTGGGACAGTGGATTAGGTTCGTATTTTTATTTAAAGTAAAGTTGCCTTGTTTTTAATCGTGGGTTGAGTGCCGGGACTCGTCTCTGGTATCGCGTCCTATTTTGCGTATTATATGTTACAAGTCCGCCGTTATTGTTACAAGTCGCGTCCGCCGTCCACTACGCAATCGCTTCCATATCCAAGCTACCATTTGCATGACGTCAAGCATTGTAATGAAGCTTTTTGAAAGCCGTGAAGGGGAAACGAGAAACTTGCTTATTTTTCCACGGATATCCATCTATCGTTCAAACAAATGTCATATTCGTTTTTTTTTCTCGGCTCAATATACCCATTACAACCGAATTTCGAGAAGATTTTCAAGGTGACCTATTCCTTTTAATTAGTCGAGAATATTGACCGACCATGTTAACCCGCGTCGTGCTGGTGCTCGGCGCTACTTGCGCCGTGCCGGGGGGAGGGTAGGGGGCGGTTCGACGCACCCCCTCGAACCTAGCTCCTATGGGACCTAGACAAAAAAACTGAAAACACCGTTCGAAAGTTGGTCAAAATCACTTCGAAACTATTTCGTTTATTGTTTGCTCAGCTCAATATTTAGGTCACCAGAGTCAAAGGTCAGATTTTCCAGTTTTAGGACATCGCTCCAGAAACCCCCAAATATCTCGGGAACTATGATAGCTAGGAACAAACGGGAAAAACAATCGAAAGCTCTTCTATATGCAATCGTTAGTTTGTCCTCCAATTTTAGCTCAGGGCAATAGTTTAGGCTCTAGGGATAATCAAAGGTCAAACAGGTGATTTTTTGGTAAAATGTTGTTCGCAAATACCTTTTTACCTAATGCAGATACGGCAATGATTTTGACACCATCATGTTCGTCTCGTCAAGGCGTTTCGACTCCTATTGGTGTTGATCAGGTTAGGTCAACGTAAAAATGTGACCTAAGGTCAAGGTCAAGTGGTGACCCAAGTAGGACATGTTGCATATTGGGAGACGTGTCTCGAGATAAACACATTGATGCCGGCTTAACTGCATTATCTTCATTCTATCGAGAGTTATTGACAAAAAGGTGTTGGTGACCTCAGATGACCTCAGCTAACTCTGTAGGGGTCACTGAACAAAAATTGCGCCTGGATCATCAATAATAGCCTATGATAGCATGATCCAGAAAGGAATTGGACTGACATTATGCGTATCCTCGGAAGAGGAAACATTTGAATATTTCCCATTGACTAACCCCCATTGACTGACATAATGGCCCGAAGTCACGAAATTGACCCGATCTTAGGTCACCGATATACCAAATTTTAGGCATTAAAATTATAGGTACCTATGACCTTATGAAATCCTGTAAGTTCGAAACCGATGGGCCAAAAACTGTGGCTGTGGTACGACCGCAAACTTCTTTGGAGGTAGGCTCACGTGACCTGGCCTGGTGACCTGGCCCGTGGTCAAGAATTTTACACAATGTGGGTAATTGATGTGGTTTTTCCTCCTGGTGGGTTTATTTTTCCCCTCTCGGGGTCGGCAATCCCACTGGAAATCTTTCCGCTGTATCGCGCACGTGGCATGCGAGTACCAAGTCTGTGTCACCAACCGTGTGACCTGTGGAAGCCGGTACATTATTTTTGTTAGGCGCCCACTTTTTGGCACTTGGCGCGTGGCACGTGCCATCGATCGACCCGCAACGGGAATAGGCGTAACCACCTTCCGAAAGTAGGTGGGGACGGAGACACTTTGAAGTCAATGCTTTCCATGCAACGCCCAAAAGCGTAATGTTAAAATCCGAAAATGTTACTGGGGACTGATCCACAGTGACCCCAGTGGTGGTTATGCGCCTGGCAACGGGTACCAGAATCTGTCCTCCGTTTTGCCGCATCGAACGGTGCCACCCGCGTCGAAATCGGCCAGGCCGTTTGGGCTCCACGTGCTAATATGCTCCGCTGGACAAACAACCGGACGGACAAACAGGCTCCCACTTTCCAAGCGACGGTCCAGTGGAAATATTCGAACTCTGAAGAACATGCAAACATGTTTCTCATCCTTCTACGATTTTGAACTAGTGGCCGGCAATGCGATCGTGGCATTGCCTTGGGGTCAAAATCGTACCATCATTCCGTAATTTGGTCTTTTTGTTCAATTTGTTCAATTTGGTCAATTTGGTCAATTTGGCAAATTTGTCCCACCGAGTATGGTCGCCTTGCCTCCCATGGCATGGGCTACACGTCTGGTCAACCAGAATTTGCAGAGATTCGCCGAGAAAAAACAAATGACGGCGATGGGATGTCCGCGCCAAATAAAGGGTATCAGCAGCAGATAGCCCTGGCCACCACCTACCCACACACACCAAATTTAGCGCGGTTAACTCTCATTATTCACGAGTTATGGCCGACAGAATGAAGAACTCCGCTGCAAAAAGTTGCACGTGCTTGCCGCACGTGCTTTGGGGGCGCCACCGTCGCCACCTCCAAGGGTTACCCCGCACCCATGTGGACTACCCGCGCACCGAGTTGGGTCGTCGTGCGTCCCATAGTATGGGTTGCACGTCTGATCAACCGGATTTTGCAGAGATTCGCCGATAAAACAAAAATGACGGCCATGGGATTCGAACACGGCACGCCCGCGCCAAATAAAGGGTATTAGCAGATAGCCCTGGCCACTACCTACCCACACCTCGATTTTGGTGCGGTTAACTCTCATAACTCACGAGTTATGGCCGACCGAATGAAGGATCTGCTCCAAAGGGTTGCACGTGCCTGCCGCACGTGCTTTGGGGGTGCCACCGTCATCACCCCAAAAAGTTTTTCTGCACCCATGTGGGCTACCCGCCCACCGAGTTTGGTCGTCTTACTTGCCATAGTATCGGATGCACGTCTGGACAAACGGATTTTGCAAAGGCTTACTTGGCGGCACGTGGCACGTGGCACGTGGCACCGATTGACCCGCGACCGGTACCAGATTCTGTCCGCTGTTTTGCCGCATCGAACGGTGCTGCCCGCGTCGACAGCAGCCCAGCGGGTTCGGCTCCGCGACATGCCGTGACGCGAGCTCGTCTATATAGCTCGCTAAGTTATCGCAACAGCAGCGACATCTATAATTGACAATGACAATGAGTTATGACAGAGCAGACCTACCCTGTACTTAAATCTCCGGGGGTATTTCTTTCCCCTCGGGGTCGGCGACCCCAATGGATTTTGGGCCGCTGTATCGCGCACGTGACCTGCGAGTATCAAGTCAGTGTCACCAACCGTGTGACCTGAGGAGGCGAAAAAAGAAACAAATGCAGGCGCTCACTTTTTGGCACTTGGCACGTGCCACGTGCCATCGATTGACCGGAAAATGGTACCATCATCTGTTCCCCGTTTTGCCGCATCGAACGGTGCCACCCGCGTCGAAATCGGCCCGGCCATTTTGGATCCACGTGCCAATATGCTCCGTCGGACACACACACACACACACACACACACACACACACACACACACACACACACACACACACACACACACACACACACACACACACACACACACACACACACACACACACACACACACACACACACACACACACACACACACACACACACACACACACACACACACACACACACACACACACACACACACACACACACACACACACACACACACACACACACACACACACACACACACACACACACACACACACACACACACACACACACACACACACACACACACACACACACACACACACACACACACACACACACACACACACACACACACACACACACACACACACACACACACACACACACACACACACACACACACACACACACACACACACACACACACACACACACACACACACACACACACACACACACACACACACACACACACACACACACACACACACACACACACACACACACACACACACACACACACACACACACACACACACACACACACACACACACACACACACACACACACACACACACACACACACACACACACACACACACACACACACACACACACACACACACACACACACACACACACACACACACACACACACACACACACACACACACACACACACACACACACACACACACACACACACACACACACACACACACACACACACACACACACACACACACACACACACACACACACACACACACACGCACACACACACACATGCACACACACACACACACACACACACACACACACACACACACACACACACACACACACACACACACACACACACACACACACACACACACACACACACACACACACACACACACACACACACACACACACACACACACACACACACACACACACACACACACACACACACACACACACACACACACACACACACACACACACACACACACACACACACACACACACACACACACACACACACACACACACACACACACACACACACACACACACACACACACACACACACACACACACACACACACACACACACACACACACACACACACACACACACACACACACACACACACACACACACACACACACACACACACACACACACACACACACACACACACACACACACACACACACACACACACACACACACACACACACACACACACACACACACACACACACACACACACACACACACACACACACACACACACACACACACACACACACACACACACACACACACACACACACACACACACACACACACACACACACACACACACACACACACACACACACACACACACACACGCACCCACAAACATGCTCCTCTCACTTTCCGAGCGACGGCCCAGTGGAAATCTTCAAACTCTGAAAAACATGTAAACATGTTTCTCATTTGTTTACGATTTTGAATAAAACAAATTCAAATAATTAAATAAAACAGACAATGCACGGCAAATTACATCAATAGCAATTAGCAATAATATTGGTCAGTGACGTCACAGATCTCCATCCTTTCCATTGAAGACAAATAGACGGGCCTCGGCAGAAAAAGGGGCGCATTGGACGGAAGGACGCTTCCTTTATAATAACCGAATATTGGTGTTCCTTCTTTTGCTACCGTTCTTTCTTTCCTGGCCTACCTCCGTCCTTTATCTTTATAATAATGGCCTCTGGGCGTTCTATCCGTGCGGTGCGGGGCGCCGGTGGCTGAATTGGTATTGTAGAAGCTGTTGTGGTGGGAGCTGCGCCGTTGTTTATTGTGGCAGCTGTGATTGTGGCGTGCCTCTAAGCGTTCTCTCCGTGTGCGCTACAGTGGTGGCCGGTAGTGGCCGGGCCGATCGATCTGCCCCCCCCCCCCCCCCCGGCGCCGAGTGCTGCAAGGTTACTAACGAGCTGGACGGACGCCGATTGGCGCGCCGACCAATTACCACAAATAATCCCACCAAACGGCTGCGATTTAACTGGCACTTGACGGTCAGCGAATTACCACAATCAGCTGCCGCTATAAATACGATGCTGACAGCCTGACGAGGGCAGTGAAAGATGAGCGCCGGTCACGCTGAGCTGAGACAGCTCAGCAGTGGCATGATGCGAAACGGAACGAAATTTGTGGATGAGGATATTATTACTTTTTTAAGTCTGAATCTCGAGCCAGGCTGTTACATACCTAATTCATGGACGACTTTTCTAACAGTATTTTACCAACTTACAGATCCAAGCTTATTCAATTAAAAGCCTCCGTTCTTCTGGAATAAAATGCATACAAATAATTGCATACTTCTTAACTAGATTTTAAATTTCTCATATTTACAGTTAACCCACGCCGTGCCGGTGCTCGGCGCCAACTTCGCCGTGCCGGGGGGGGGGGGGGGTGTTCAAACACCCCCACTCAAAATCGAAAACTAAAAGGGCTAGAAAGACCAAGAAAAACATCCGAAAGCTCTCGACAAACACATTTGAAAGAACGTCATATATTTTTTCCTAAAGCCAATATTGAGGTCACCAGAGGTCATCAAAGGTCAAATTTTCCAGTTTTAGGGCTTCGCTCCAGAAACCCCCAGATATCACAGGAACTGTGATAGCTAGGAACAAACCAAAAGCAATGGACATTTCTTGAACAATGCAATCTGCAAGGTATCCTCAGATTTTAGCTCAGATCAATAGTTCCAGAGCTCATCAAATGTCAAAAATGTGAGTTTTTACAAAACCGTTTTTCACAAATAGCTTTTTACCTAATAAAAACAAGGCAATAATGTTGATGTCATCGTGTTTGTCTCGTCAATGCGCTTCGACTTATGTTAGTGTTGACCAGGTTAGGTCAACTTACAAAATTGACCTCAGGTCAAGATCAAGTGTTGATCCAAGTAGGTCATGTTGCATATGGGAAGACGTGCCTCGACGAGAGAAACACATTGGTGTCGGTTTCACTTCTCTATCTTCATTATGTCGAGAGTTATTGACATACAACTGTTGGTGACCTCGGATGACCTCGGCTGACCCTGTAGGAGTCACTGAACAAAATGTCATCAAGAATTGCCTATAATAACATGATCCAGAAGGAATTATACTGATATCTTGCATATCCTTGGAATAGGAAGCATTTGTATATTTCCCCATTAACTTATAATGGGGATGTCACGAAATTGACCCGACCTTAGGTCGCCGATATGAAAAATCCAAGATAAAATAGTTGTAGATATATGTGACCTTATGAAATCCTGTACGTGTAAAACCGATCATCCAAAAACTGTGACTGTGGTACGACCACCAGTTTTTTTTTTGTGTTAAGGTGGGGCCAGGTGACCTGGTCTGGTGACCTGACCTGAGATGACCCGAGGTATTTTTTTTTGTTACATAATGTGCGCAATTGATGCCCGAACAGCTGTGCCAAAAACGGCGGCGCGCAGCGCCGCCATTTTTCCGCTATCCTTGCAAAAACCTGAGGGGGGGGGGTGTCTAAACACCCCACCCCCGGCACGGCGCGGGTTAAACAACCAGTGCATGTGGCTATTGAATTAAATATCCACATGCAGCATGCAAAGTCTTCAAAAGTTCGGGACGAATCGGTGTGAGAGAGGACGCTTCCGGGGAACACTCACTTCCACTACTGCAAGCAATCTTGGTATTGCTCGCGAAATGTCGGAACCAACGACTCTCAACCAATCACACTCGTGCTGGTGGCGACCCCTGACCCTCCGGGGAACTCCAGCCGGGGGCTGACATAGTGCCATGATGAAAACAGGTAGTCGGCTCTCATCCGCCGGACTGGAGCTCTCCACTCCTCAGGAGCTGACGAGTCAGGAGAGCGGGTCACGAACGAGATTCGCCCACGGAATACAGAGCCTTACATTGATCAGGCATCATTACTTGAGAAAACGCTGCGAATGGGGTGGCATTAGTTTTGTGGTGACAATCACCTGAATGGATTCTTAAACATAGATTGTGTTTTTGTTTTGTTTTTTAGAAGGTTCGCATAGTTATTGTTCATGTAACGAGAGAAAACGGAGAATGAGATACAAGTTAAGCTACATATTCGCCGACTGAGGCTTCTTTAGAGCAATGGGAAAGAAAGAAAACCAATAGACGATACTCAGAAGAGGTTGTTCTCTTCATATTCACAACAGCAAAGCAAGTTTCACCATTATTCTCTCCTGCTGGTCTGTCTGCCGGTTTGTACGACATATGAACCACTTGTTGAAACGGCAAACAATGACCTTTCCAAATACTCTACACACAAAATCAAGAAGCAAACAAAAGCAAAATTACAGGATCAGAAATTTGGAACAAGTCATCAATAAGGGAAGTTATTCAAAATATTGCATATCTTCAAGGCGTGAAAGATTAGGCGCCATATCACAATATATCATTGAAATACTGAGCATTCTGATCAAAATTAAATAACCTTAGTCTCACGGCCAGAGCACGTTTCCCACCACGTTTATAGCTGGAGTAAAGCCGTCAGAGGCACGTGCCACCAGAGACCCGGCTTGTAGGGGCCCGGCCGGAATGAAGGGATTTATTGTAATAATTAAATGTAATGCTTAATAAGCTTCATGTAGAGTTGACGACACCGCACGAGCTCAGCTAAGCTTGGCCAGCTTCCCTGACTGCTATCTGGCACGTTCTTCTCAAGAATAAGTTCAGCATGAATTCCAAACTCGCCACACGATGCCAACGTAGCATGCTTGTTCGCTTCTGCATCACTTGCCCTGGCTACCCCTTACAAATATGGTGGCGTCTCTCTAATAGGAAAAGGCATAAGACTTAAAGTCCCATGCAGTGGCATATCGATCGTCTCATGCAATTCGTGCTTGTAGATGAACTCGATGGTGCCTGTCATGTAGCTGCCAGAGCCGATGCACCCGATATAGATTCCCCGCTACTTCACGACCGTCTCGTCCGCGTCATGACGCCACTCCCTCCTCCGAAGTTCGAGGCGTTATGGAACAGCCAACACTCCCAAATGTCGCGGCACGGCGGGGCAGGTACACACTCCCGAGAAATTCGGGATGTGGCGTGCGACGACACTCAAACGCCCGAGACAGAGAGCCCCATACACTTCCATCAGCTCATACAGAACTTCAGACATTCTCAAGGCGTAAGTTCTCAGAGGCAGCGGCAAAGGCAAATTAAAGATGGCATTGCAAAATACACCACGGCCTGGTGGGGTGCAGATGATCGTAACTGAACTGCGTACTGCCGACACATTACACCAACTCTGGACCCAGGATCTATCGATCAATCGACAGTAGCATCTTTTCAGCAGACGTATTGCTTTCTTTCCAAAACAACCATTGTTGGAT